>JAUMHB010027496.1:10884-21162 GCA_032359685.1 Pittosporum tobira
GAAAGACTGGCAGTGACCAATTGATATGCACATTCCCGTCCTCCCCCCCCCCCCCGTGCCTTTTGCCCCGCGAAAACCTGATTGCCGAAATGCAACCCCCCACAGTGACAAGCCACGGCAACGTGGGGCGGCTCTCTGAGAAAGCAAGGGTGCGCTGACTAGATATAATTTTGGAAGGTTTTTGAGATGGTTTATGTTTATATTTTGTATTGCCATCTCCTAAGCTATACATCAGATAAATGTAAATTACTTAAAGAATAAAATCAGTTAGGTATAAATTAAAAGCAGCTTTTGCAATTCATATTAATTTTTGACTGTGCCAGTAAGGAAACCATGTGCCAAAAGGAAATTGAAAATAAATAAATTAAAGAAAATCTATTATTGAACAGGAAAAATAACTGCTATGGCTGAAATTTTGCTCATACTCCCCCCCTTCTATGACCAAAAAGAAGAGTGCTTTAAATCCATTAAAAGGACTATTGACTTCTTGAAGGGTGTACAACTTGATCACTCGAAATCTGGGAAATTTTCAACTCAATCGCCTCAAATTCACCATTTCGTCTTTCTTCACTTGACATCCACAAGGACAGACAATGCTGGATCAGTCCATAGCACCTACCATAGGGTGAGACACCTTTAGGAACCTTGGGCTTTCCAAACTTCATCATACTCTCGAAGATGGACTCTGAGGGATTCATTACAAAATTCTCCAGATTTTCCCTGATGGCTCTGCACCAGATTGGTCGGGCCAGCTTTAGGAATTCATGCACAGCTACCACCGGAAGGCTCACACTTCCCAGATTTGACTCGCTGTGTCCACCTTTTCCATGAAAATCTGATCCTCCGAGTTTTATGAGATCATAAGTGTCAGCTAGATCACTGAATGCTGTTCTCCAAACAAGTGAATCAAAATATGAACGAAAAAACAGAAACAATATCAAGCAATCAAGACACTGCAATTTTTACATATACTGATTTCTAGGAGCGAGTCAGAATTATCAGTCTTTTGACCGTCAAGTGGTATAAAGGTTATGTTTCTGGAGAAATCCTTTTACTCCATTCCACAAAAGAGTCCCATTTGTCTAAAATTTATGAATAAAAAAAAAAAGAGAAAGAGTTCCTTTTTATTGATGAAAGTATAACATGACAGAACGTCTCCGTGTTCACCAGTATAATTATGTTATGCCACCAACCCGAAACAAAACATTCCATGAAATATATCGTTAAATATGCGCAAATTTTGTAAATGAGAGTCTTTCTGGGGAGCGGAAAGAGTATAATCATGTACCTGCCAGTTTTCCATCACTTCTGTAAACCTCTATCCCATGTAGCCCAGCTTCCTTCAACCTCCTGATGATGACAACTGGATTCTTTAACGCCCATGGGTGAGCCAGCACTGCCACACCCCCAGTTTCACAAATCAATTGCACTGCTTCCTCCACATCAGGTTCACTTCCCCTAAACCAGAAAAAAAAAAAAAAAAAAAGCAAAAGCTTTCCCCCGTAAATCTATATGTGAAAGAACTGTAATACTATGTAACAAGAATTTAAAGTTCAGGATAATTACGTAGAATAAGCGGGTCCTCCATCATAAAGATATCGGGCAAAAGCTTGTTTCAGATTCTCCACATGACCTGCTTCTACCATAGCTCGGGCAATGTGCAGCCTCCCTGGAGCAACCCCACTACCTGCAATCTTTGCAACATGCTCCAACTTAAGAGGCAACTTGAGCTTGTTCAGCTTTGAAACCATGTTCTTTGCACGCAGGTGACGTCCATCCCTTATATTGGCCAAAAACTTCTCCAGCTCCTCAAATCTTGCAGGTCCACAGCTGCTATAGTAAGCAAGGATGTGCACGGGTTCTTCTGTTCCAGATTCCTCCCTTTTTGATCATTTCCCAACATCAAAGATCATGCAAAATGATAAAACAATTCTTAGACTCCCTCCATTCCACAAGACGAATCCCATTTGTCAATTTTTCTTTTTGTTCAACAAAAGGAGTCCCATTATTAATGATGATAGTTTAAAATGACACACTTTCCTCAAGTTTAAATTCACCATTTCACTGTCACGCTACCAATACTAACTAAGCAATCATTATATTTGAGGGTAAATAAGGGATTTATATGAATCCTTAAAGTTTGCAAATTTTGTAAATGTGACTCCTTTTGCAAATGGAAGGAACCAGAAGAGAAAGGGGAACAACTAGAATCCTTCATCTTAAAGCGTAAGATGCTGGAAGCCAAAATGTAAAAGGTTAACCTTGGATAGAAAATTGTGCTGATTTCGACACCAGGGATTATCTTTATGCCAAATCTTCGAGCTGTTTCCAGGGCTTCAGGAATGCCAGACATTGTATCATGATCCGTCAGAGAAAGAACTTTTACCTGTTCTGAACATAGTGGACTAATTAAATCACAGTATGTCCTCGCAACTACTTAATCAACAAACTGATAAGAACAGCATGTGAGAATGATAACAGATCGTTTATGATTAAGAATTGAACATTCAGATAATTTACCTGCTGTCAAACACAGAATATCATAAAAGCAATGACTAGTAAACCAGTAAAAGTTGCAGAATTGTAAGATCTCATCATACACTGCTATTATGCGATATTTTGGTCATATCAATCATGGATGCAGTGAAGGCTTGAGTAAAGCTAATTTGTATTTAAAAGTTCAGTTTCTAGATAACAAATTAAGAATTTAGAAATCAATCTTACTTTCAAACCGCTGATAACATTACAAATAAGTCCACAATTACCTCACTTACAAACTTACTTTGGTCTAATTACCATACCCAAACAGTTCAAAACACTATAAATTTTCTTTTTTGTTTTGATAAGTAAGATTATATACCAAAATACCGCCAAAAGGGAGGGATGGAGCCATGTACACAGGGGGTATACAAACAAGGTTTGCTTACAAGACCGCAAAAGTGGCCAACAGTACTAGAACGGGGGCATCAACCAACGACTCACAAATTTCTCCCTAATGCAATTTCTACCAAAAAATCAACAAAAGATATGATAGATGACCCAAGATGAACTTCATTCAGCCAAAAAGACATAAGACTCAAAAAAAGGAAAGGAATATGCCCAAAACACTATAATTAAGTTCAAGAACTGCATTGCAAAAGGATTTAACCGTTTTGATGTATTTCCCCTGATTAGAAAACAACCTAAGAAAATTATTATCAGACAACACTTCCCCAATTCACGTCTCAAATGTTTCTTCTTCTAAAGTAGTTTCTTTCACATGTCTACACTACTCCCCTCTTAGCTTAATTAGTGGTATTTTCAGTTCTGTATAAGTTATAAAAATCTCAGATTCACAGATCAGTGGAGAATCACTTCATACTTTCCATTAAATTCCAGGCTTTCAGCAGTGTGTGTGTGTGTGTGGGGGGGGGTTAGGTATTGTTGCGTAAAATAGTAGATATTACTAGATACGTTAACCAGTTTAACGTTGTAACAGTTGGTGTAAGTCGTAGCTCCAAACCATTAGTTTAAAGGGTCAAAGAGTAAGGATCACAGAAAAGGGAGGGGTCAGAAGAGCTGAATAGAAACAAAGCCATAAGCTGACATAACCAACCAAACTCAAACAAGATATTTATAGGCAAAATAATCAAATCCTAAATACCAGTAACAACAAAAAGTTGAACATTACTAATGACATATGAAGTATCAAAATCAATGTTCTGAGAATATGTACCGGACCCAATATCAACAAACTCATCACCATTACCGAAACCATCAAAATCAAATAAATAACTCTCTCAAAAAATTTATCTTCATCAATAATGTAGACAGGAACCAAAAAGGACAGAAATTCCCCCATTTCATGATTATTACACAAAAAAAAAAATTGAAAAAGAAGTCTTACCCCATTTTGATGAGCTCTCTCAACCACCATGGAAGGGGATAAGAACCCATCGCTACAAATGGAATGAGAATGCAAATCAAACACCAACTTGTCTGCAAACTTGTTGGTGTGATTAATTTGCACCCCGAAACCATCATCGGCAGTGGCAGAGCTCAACGAAGGTTGGCCCAGAAACACCCACTCACTCACGGATTTGTACGCAAAAGTCTGCTCAAGACTCATCCTTTTTTTGGCACCACCTCGCTTCTTCTTCTTCTTTTTGTTGTTGGCATTATTAGTTTTCTTCGGATTTTCTTTACAACTAATACTCTGCGCCAAGAATCCATCCCCCATCATTTGGTTTTTCAGAGAGGACGACGACAGGATTTTGATGTATGGAACAAGAAGAGACTGATTTGGAGACAGAACTGTGATGTTTAATTGGCTAGTTGAGGGTATTTTATCTTCTTGCGACTTTCAAGAGACAGGTTTTATATATCATTTTCCTATATTTAAGAATTTCTTTCTAATTATTTATTGAAAAAATGCTATTTTCACATTTTTTTTATTACTTTCACATTTATAATTTATATTTTACACAAATTTATTTATTAATTGATTAAAATATAGACCACATGTGTGAAAAAAAAATTAATATAAAAATAAGAATTCCCTATTTATGTTGTTTAATTTTTTTCCGTAGTAAATATCTTAGTAGCACCAAAAAATAAAATATAAAAATTCAAAAATAAAATTTATGGAAAAGAAACAACAAATAATCTTCATAACTTTCACTTTCATTTTTGCTTAAATTTTAAATTATTAAAAAAAATTGAAACGAGTTTGTTAATTTTACATATATTTCTTTTTTATTTAAAATAATTTTATAGGGCCTCAACATTAATGTGGGTGGATTCTATAAAAAAAATTAATGTGGATCTAGATTCTATAAAAAAAAAATTAATGTGGATCTAATTCTCTATTCATGTGAGTAGTGGTTCGAAAAAATTAATATCTTTGAGAAAATATCACTTTTTTAAAGAAATTAATATGCTTTATATATGATAATTTGCTGCTATAAAATGTATAGATATCGAAAATTTACTCGCTTAAACCCTTAATTATTTTGTTCAAATTTCTTTTATATATCTTAATTAGATTAAGAAAATTCATTTCATTTAAAATGTTCCATTTACATAGATAGTTTTAATTACTGAAAATTTAATCTAATAATTATTGTACAACCAAATAAATCTAATTAATAAATTTTCTTCATATCATTTGTGGGGGCCACTCATATCATATATTTGTCGGAGCACTTCAAAAAATAAATTTGTTTGTTGGAAGGAAGGAAGGAGGGGGGTCAGATCTTTTGTTCTATCTTATATTTTATTATTTATTTTATTTTAATTTAATATTTATTTATGTATTATTTAAAAAATTATTAAAAATTAAATTAAATAAATAAATATTGTTAACTACTATTCTCTCCATCTCATTTGATTCACAACCGTTTGATTTTGTGCGGAGTTCAAGAAATGTATTTGATAATATAATTTTAAATAGAAAAATAATAAAGTAGTAGTTAAAATGGTGAGACTATATTTGATAAAATAAGAGTCATTTAAATAATTAATATTATTAAATTTTTTAAATTAAATATATTATAAATAAAATAAAATATTTAAAAAAATAAATATTATAATATAAATAGAATGGAAATAGTAGATAATAACAGAACAAAAATATGTGCGTAAACGTACTCATTTCATTTCATTTATATTCATTAGAAATATTTAGGTGTACATGTGCGCAATCCTCCTTTTTAAATTTTAGAGGTGTGGCAAATAATGTTGGACAAGATGATTGTCTCGAGCAAAGTCAGATGCTTTCTGCCTTGGGAGTCGGATCTAAGTAACGTGATATCACTATCACTCACAAAATATAAAATTTAAAGAACAGAAATATGTGATAGATATTTATTTAATTAATTTTTTTTTATGATTAGTGAAGTAAAGTTTTACAGATCTTTTATATATTTTTGTCTCTTAAATTATATGAATAATACGATATTACATTTGAATGATATAATTGTTGGGACTAACCCGACCGTTTATCAAGTCTAAATTTTAGTTTCAGTTGGACACACGTCAACGGGAGTAGGTTCATTTAAAACACAAGTAACACGAGAGATTTGTTATCTCGTTCCCCTCTCCGATACTTAAATTAGTGTTAGAATTATGATAATAATCCAATTTAAGATGGGAGAGAGAGGTTTACCGGTGAATTTATATTTTTACAGAACTTGGACTCTTTTGTGAGTTTTCGAATACTCACATTTGTGCAAATGAGGCGATATATATAGAATTTGCCTTGACCCGCGGTCCGATAAAATAGGTATAGTGCGTCTGCTTTGAGTTGACAACAGGTATGACTCGCCTCTTTTGAGTTGACAGGACTGCAGATGTTAGGCGGCCAATTGGACGTTGTCTTAGAACTTGTTTTAAGGTCTTTGGGCCGTTGGACTTGAACCAGGCTGAATCAGGCCAAGTCAATGAGATGAATTGGATCTGCTAGTTTGAAAGTCATCAACGGCGTTAGTCCAGGCAGACAAAGATGGGTGCCGACTCCTTCTAGAGCCGAGAGCCGGAATCGGTCTTTCTTTGGATGAGACGAGTGGCCGAGTCTCGAGTGTGGCCGACCGTATGAGTTGCTACGTGAGATGCCACATTTGCCTTAATTAAGACTAGGGTGAAAAGCCTAACCCTAATTTCGGACGATCTCCATCAATAATATTACATTAGCGTGATAGCGTGATATTACTATTATATTTAATATTTACTCCTATTATCGTATCAGTCAGAGCTGCTCATATACAAGTTACTGCAGATATGAGTACATATCCTCTTCCTATTTTATGTTTTAAAATAAATTTATTAGATGGACTTATTTGGTGAAATGAGGGTTAAACGCGTAGGATGATCACTCGTGAGTTTATCAATTTTAATATTCGACTTTTTCAACTAAAGATATACAAAAAGTCTGAGAATCAATACTCGAACCGAGACTGACTTGGTAAAAGTCCGAACCGATTAGGACTGGGTCGAATTTTCAAAAGACCAAAAAAGTTCAATAGACTGAAATATTAGGAGAAAAACTAGCCTGAAGATCGGCCTAATCCAGGTCAGTCTATGGACCGATTCTCGTTAAAGACCGGTTTGGGCCCAAGCTTGACTTGAGACCAAGCCGGTCCTAAAACCCTTATGAAATGTCTAAACAAATTATCAAATATTATAAATATTACTCTTTTGATTTTTAATAATCTTTCTATAAAAATTACTAAGTATTGTAAAAATAAGTTTATAACTATATAAATTAATAACTACATAAAGTAAATAATTATATAACTACATATATAACATAACTATATAACTAATTATATAAAATAACTATTTTAACTAACATAATAAAAATAGAATCATGAATTATTAATTTAATAAAAATATTCTGAAAGTTATATATAGAAAAAATTAATTTAAATAATCTTATAAATTGTAAAAAAAAATTAAAAATAGAAAAAACTCGATTGAGGACTAGTAGTTCTCAATAGATCTCACTTTTTGATATATAATTTGACTCGATCCGATTAACTCAAAAGACTGACATGGTATTTTTCAAATAAAGACCGGTCCTGACAGACTTGAACCAAAGCTTGTCAGACCGATTTTTTTGTGCATCTCTATTTTCGACGGTTATTTAAAAAATAACCTAACTTGATATTACTATGTTATATTTTAAAATACAACTTAATTATAAAAATATAAATTTTTTATAAATTTTAAAATTAGTGTCAAAACCTTCAAAATTCACTGGGGTTTGTGGACAGTGACTACACATTCACCGACCATAGTTAAAAATTTACCGCAACAGAAGCACAGATGGTGCAGCAATGTACTCAATCTTTTTTGATTTCGTCTGCTTGTCACTGAACTCTGATTTGTTGAGGGAGACGTGCTGAATTGCTGAATCACTCTTTTTAACTTTTTTTCACTCTTTTCTTGTACTGTTTTAACTTTTACATGCGGGTTCTATTGATGTATTTTTTCTTCACCCACAAGTTAATAAATACTCTCAGAGATATTTAATTAAACAAAAATGATGTAGAATTATATCTATATTTATAATACAATAATGAATTGTAAATATTATAATATTTTATAATATTAAAATAAATGTGGACTAGCAAGGCTGGCCACACACCCGTGGAAGAAAAAGAGTGTGCTGATGCATTGGCAAATAAAAGACAGTTGTGTACAAGAAGTTCTCATGATCTTTGCATTGCGCTCTTTTGGTACAGCTTCGTACGTAGACTACCCAACGCTACTTCATGAAGCGATACTCCAGTAGACATTCCTTCAGGAATTAAACTGGGGAAAGAAATACTACTAATAGTGTTATTACACTGAGAAAGAGTAAATATCGCCGGTGTAGATAGCAATTTTAACTGTTGTTTATTAGCAGAACAATGAACCTTTCTGCTATTGGTGGATCATTGAATTAGATCTTTGGCAAAAAAATTCCTTGGACTGCAGGAGTGTGTTTCTACCCGTAAATATCAATCCAAGCTTTTAGTAGTTTCACATCAACATATCCTGTCAAAGATGTTGCATTACAAAATATATTCAAGATTCAATCCAATGGATTACTCCGAAAATATTCCGAAAAAGCAAATGGAAAGGTAAAGGATTACCAGAAACATAGTGGAGGAGGCATAAGCAATCTAACTTTTATGCTCCATGGCTTCGATGTGAACAGTCACCCAAGTACTTGCAAAAAGGAAACCTTGTTTCTTTTGAATGCATATTTACCGACCCTGCCAATGACGAGCAAGAACTGGCTATGTAAATGAGGAATAAAATTTACATTCACTTAAAAAAGGTTTCTGTCAAGTGAAAAAGTCAAACATTGAACCGAGTTCTCTACTGCAACAAGATTGTAATAATTCCTAACGCAAAGCATTCATTGCACCTAGTGTCATTAAGGAGTCTGAAGATAGACATGGAATGAAATACATGGTCACGAGCCATTGCTGATTGTCTATAATTTATTACCAGAAAAATAATATTTTTTAGTTCTTAGAAACCAACTTATGGCTTCAGCCTTCAGGAGCAGAAAGACCAGTAAATTTGGACGCTAATAAGGACACCTAAATGACTATAATAAAGCATAAAATGTACATAGTGAAACCTAAATTTTGGCACAGATTGCTGCCAATTCTCTTACTTCTAGCCTTAGTTGAAGTAGCACATAAGCAAGAATTAAAATAACTAATTGTTAGAGCACATCAAAATTGACTGTCATTTAACTAGTAGAAGACCTTTCAAAGAACAATTATGGAAAGGTAGCGTTAAGTGTCAAGCACTGGATCCTGCATAACATTTTCCTTCCCTTTCTTAAACCGAGCCAAATGCTTATGATACTCATCCAACTCGTGCTCCAACTTTTCAATGAAATGACTCGTATGCTCAAGGGACTGCTCAAATTTATATTTTTCCAAGGCCTGCAGTTTCAGAGAGGAAAAATTACATCAGATACAGAGCGTAGTTTTTCTAGTTCAATTGACAGATATAATCATACGATCAAACCAGGAAATTAATTACCTTGGCTTTAGATAGGGTGTCTGGAGGTGACATAATTTTTGGCTGAATGTAATTCTTTCCCCGATAGAATATTATAATATTGTTAGGTTTTATGTCAATCACGATGCCTTTGCTCAGTCGAGCAAGCTCTTCAGCATATGCACGAATCTGTCCAGGCCCACAAGGTCTACAAACAACCTTTACAGTCTCATGATTCTTCCAGTGGAGATGCATATTAAGAACAACCCCTCCAAATACTCCTCGTCTCCCAACTGGAACATAATGTTTCTTTTTCTCACCTGTACGCTTCAGGTAAAACCACTCTTCCTCTGTAAGAATCTCAGGATCATATGCTTCATTTGGCGCTTTGGGGATAAAAAATTTTCTGAGCTTCTCAATCAACCATTCTTCCTTTCTTTTGGCCTGGAGAGGAGAAAAAACAAAAGCACTTTTAATAAATTATTATATCTTCAAAGCATAATAAAGAGATAGAAACAATCCTACCTTTTCAAGTTTGTATCTAATCCTAACTTCTGGATTGGGAGAATTCATCTTTTTCTTTGTCTTTAATCGATAAAACCTGAGCTCGTTAAGTTTGGCCCTTTTAGACATTTTTATCCTTCTTGCTGGCTTACTCCCTGTCATTCGATTTCTGTCATTTACAGGTTGCTGACCAAAACTAAACTTAACAACGTTATTATCAGTGTTCAACTCGATCGATGAGTTGTTCATATGTCTAACATTGCTCATATGTCTAACATTGCTCATATGTCT
>JAUMHB010027507.1:5982-23141 GCA_032359685.1 Pittosporum tobira
ACAAGTTTAGTGAACATGTCAGTTTTTTTATCCACTCATCAGTTGCGCGTGGTAGTTTTTTTCCGTGAAACGTTCTTTCCCAAATGTTGTAGACAGGACGGAACTCAGTCTGGCCACATGATTCCCATACAGGATGGAGTTACTGTGTCACCATTCCTTCCTGGATTATTCTACCGAGTTCTAGCGGTTCTGATCGTGTGGTGGTATATTCTTTATTTATTTCCTCGATTAAGAACTTTATGACTTTTGACTTTGATATATTGTAACTACGTTTATCTTTTTACCGCTATGCACATGAACTACTGTCAGTTTATATTGGAAAGCTCCAATATGTGTTTTAATATAGTGGCCATTTTATACTGTTGTGATATTACTCTAGGAGATCTCTATGACCATGCTTCCTAATTTCAAGTTGTTATGGCACTCATTTGGGGAAGACTACATAAACTTCTACAGTGTTAAAGTCTGCAGAAATTCTGTGAACTTCTGTTAATGAGATGACTTAGAAACCCGAAATTAAATTAGTTTCTAGTGAATGAGATGAATGATGTGGTCCGCTGAAGACTGTCAGGGGATATGCCCAAACAAAAAGTGATAATGAACGGAAGAAAGACACTAAAAAAAATTATGTTATCAGTTATGGATGTGATCTTATGTTAAAAACTTTTTGAAGAGTTGGTCATGACCCAACCATAATACTATATATTTCATATATTCAATCCTGTTCAAGTTATGTAATAGAAGTGTTTATTTCACTAGCAGTGTAATTGTTTTTTGTGCATTAACATTCATGCACTACAGTTCTTCAGAGTTCAAGTTGGAATACAGTCACCAGAAGGAATCACCACCATCCGAGGAATACTACGAAGATTTAACGATTTCTTGAAACTATTTTCCGATGTAAGTTGGATTTCCTCTGTCATTTTCTAGGATCAAAATTCCTGCATCTTTCAAAATGTCTTGCCATATTTCTCTTTTTCTGGTTATAACTTAATCTTTGTTACTTCCATTGTAAAGATTTGGTAGTTCTTGTAATCCTCATGCATAAATTCATTTTCCATTTTATTTGTAAGTGGTTTTAGGGAATCACTTTATTTTTTGGCATGTCATTTGCAGCTACAAAGCGTATTTCCTAAGAAAAAATTGCCTCCAACTCCTCCAAGGAGGCTTCTGAGAATTAGGGATAGGAATCTTGTGGAAGAGGTACATACCTTTTTAATCCTTTTATGTTTCTGATAAATTTTGTCCATGTTCTACTACATTTTCTTAATCTATAATATACGAGGAATATCTAGGCTCATTAAATAATACCCGTCAGTATTGTGTTCTTGTGACCATTAACTCGTGCATTTGAATTTCTCAAAAATAACCAAGTAATCATGCTTTGGGTATTCATAATAAGATTGCAAGTATAATATTTTGCAGCGTAGGCGTGCTTTAGAAGATTGGATGGAGAAACTACTATCTGATATTGATCTGTCCAGAACTGTCCAGGTGGCAATATTTCTAGAGTTGGAAGCTGCTGCAAGGTCATGTAGGTTTCCTTCCGTCATTTTGGAGATTTTCTTTTATTTCTAACTTGTAATCTTTTGAAATAGTCTGTCCTATGTGCTTTTAGAAACAAGCTTAAATAGTAAGTCATGCTAAAGTATTCTTTTCATATGGTGATTCTTTTCAGCATTCTATGATTCAAATCAGATTGTTTTAGACAAAAATTTGCCTGCTAATAATGTGGTTCAATCACATGACTTTCCAACCAACTCTGATACTTCTTTTGCTGCGGTTGGTTCACCAAGTGGGTCAGATTTTGGAAAAGATTCTGTTTGTGAAACACCTGAGCTTGAAACACCAAGTCGTAGTAGGGGAAATAATGATTTTGCACTTGACGTCGAGCATTCGTCATATAACCAAGACATTGTCAACTGTGAGGGTGGAAAGGAACTTTCTACTCAACTTGATAGCTCCAATTTGGGAGTGGAAAATTTGTTAGGTGATAATTCCCTGAAATTTCCTGAAGGTATCAAAGCCTCAAAATCCGTGGATTCACTTTCTGGCTCAGATTTGCTTATTCCAAGCGATTTTCTAGTTGCTCTTCCGTCGGATGAGCGCCAGAAAGTGAAGAGGGTCCTTATCACGATGCAACGGAAAATAGCTACTGCAAAAACGGACATGGAAGATCTTATAGCAAGATTAAATCAAGAGCTTGCTGTCAGGCAATACCTTACAACAAAGGTACTTCCCTATTGCAGTAATATTTCTGATACAACCAGAATTTATTTTTACGTTGAAATAATATTAAGACGATTTTTTGGTATCTAGAGAAGCCAGTTATAGGATCTTATATAAGTCTGAATATTACTAGTTTTACAGAATTGTCTGTCTTAGGTCAAAGATTTGGAAGTTGAGCTTGAAACTACTAAGCAGAGTGGAAAGGAAAATTTGCAGCAAGCCATTCTAAATGAGAGAGAAAGACATACTCAAATGCAGT
Organism: Pittosporum tobira; assembly: GCA_032359685.1. Lineage (NCBI taxonomy): Eukaryota > Viridiplantae > Streptophyta > Magnoliopsida > Apiales > Pittosporaceae > Pittosporum > Pittosporum tobira. The sequence continues at coordinate 8,471 of JAUMHB010027507.1, forward strand.
GGGATACGGAGGATCTCAGGAGGAATTGTATGGACTTGGAACTAAAATTGAAGTCAGAGCAGGTTTAAATTTTTCCTATGAGCCGTGTAATCATTTTATTATGTAATCTCTTATGATTAGGGAATGATGTGGAATAACTTTTCAGGATGAAAAGATGCTTATGGAGTCAACAAATGTATCCCTCACTGAGCAGAACAATATGTTGCTGCAAGAGTTGGATGTCACACGGGAGAAACTTGCGAACTTGCAGAAACATCAGGAAGAGTTAGAGTTAAAATCAAAATCCGATGTTAAACTCCTTGTCAAAGAGGTTAAAACTCTTCGAAGTTCTCAGTTAGAATTGAAGAATGAGGTTAGCAGATTGATGAAAGATAAACTGGAAGGGGAGGTATTGCTTATCTTAAGAATTTTTATTTTCATCTGGATCCTCTGAATTAAAGTTTATTGTTGTTAAATTGATTAACATGTTATTGCTTATATTACCTGGGTAGATCTGTTGAATTTAATATTTGTCATTAAATTGGTTCTCTTATTTTGCTAATCGACAGTATATGTTTTATTAGAAGGTTCTCCACCTGGAAAAGGAAAGATCCAAATATGCAAATGCAGCTCATGTGAAGTTGCTGCATGAATGTGAAGTTCTTCGTAATCGACTTGAAGAATGTAGTGTTAATTTCCTCATCAAGGAAGAAGATAAATTGACTATAGATGCTTCATCACCCGCTGATGCTGTTGATCTATTGACAACAGCTGATAATCGAATTGGTCTTCTTCTTGCAGAGGTATCTTTCATTCTTTTCTTTTAATCTGATAATCTCTTCACCCTTGATCCTTTGACACCTCGTCTATCTTTCCTTGAGCAGGCGCAACTCCTTTCACAAGATGTTGAAAATGAGATTGCTGCTGCTGGTGAGGATAGCAGGGCTAGGACATCAGACGACGAGTTGAGGGTGATGTTAACAGATATTTTCATCGACAATGCCAGATTAAGAAAACAGGTTAACTCTGTCATTCGTTGCGCTCTCAGCACTGCTGATAAATCAGATGAGAAACATGATGTAGAGGAAGAACCGTCTTCAAGAAATACTATTCTCAGCAAGTTCATGTAAAAGTGACATATAGCCTATTGTTTATTATGTGTTTGATGGACCATATAATCGAATAAATAGTGAATGTAGTCTGTAAAAAAATAATTCATGGAAATGTAGCCCTCAACGTAATTTTTTTTATTTTTTTAATAATAATTGTCCCTGTCGTTTCTTCAGTCTTCTTTTAAACTCTGTTATTCCCTTGATTTCAGAATGTCACACTTTCCCCGTGCATTCAAAAACTGCTCGTTAAAATATTTCAAAAAGTTGCGTTAAGTTTCAAACGACCTCTAATAAAAGGTCGCTTGACCAAACTTTTGCCTAATTCATCTTGATAATGTTGATAATGTTGGTTCGTATTATCTTTTACAATTGATTTGGAGGTGTTATTTGCACTCTTCTTCGTTCCAATTAGAATACATTCAAAACTACTCAAATAATACAAATTTTACAAATGGAGCTGAAGCGGAGAAATTTCGAGTACCAAGTATGAATTTACGTTCAACTTTACAATTAGGGCTTCTTATCTAAAAAGTTCAATAGTAAAGTTAAAAGTAAAAAGTATAATAATATTATACCGTAAAACACTTAACCCCTTGGTGAGTGCATGGATCAAGAAATCTGCTGTTCATATAACTCTATCTAAAGCAGAAGTAGCAATATACCTACAAACTCATGTTTTTAAACTTTTCAACTAGATTATGCAAAAACGAACTATAAAGAACCCATTTGCCTCCTCATGAGATTCACTAAATCACCACCAAGTCGACCAATCTGTGGATGACTTCGAGCAATGCCCGTATGCTGTTGTGCCTGGAAGATTCGGGACATGGCATTCCTATTAATCCCACCCTTGAATAGCTTGGCTAATTGCTTGTACTCTTCAACCAGTTCCATCACTTCATCCACTGGACGACCACATCCTCTTGCTATCCGCATCATCCAAGACTCGTTCATCAGCTTCAATTTCGAACCATCCAACTCTACCCAAAAAAAAAAAAAGAGTGAAGAACACTCAGACTAATATTTTAAAACTTCCTTAAGTATTTCATTTTCTACTATGTACCTTCATTGGTCATCGAGTCCATCATAGTTATGTAACGTTTCATCTTCACCTTGCCATTCTTTTCACTGCCTCACTGCCTTTCGCCATTAACTCCCTAACAGATGCAGGAAGCATTGATGTTAACTACACAAGTTAATTGATATTATTAAATGGCAACAGCAAAACCCCATAAAATAATCCAAATTCATCACACAAGAAGCACTACATGTATTGTTCATGTAAAAACATAAATATAAACACATGATTAGCATTTAAGCTTTAATCGAGCATAACTAAGTGACAAACCTGAGCAAAAAAGCTAGGACCCGTTTGAAGTATGTTTTGGAACATCTTATACAAAAACCTCAGGTTGAAGTTTCCTTCTGAAAAATGCTGTAGAAGCTCAGATGACCGATCCATAGGAACAACATCATGAACTCTGTCCATGAGTCCAGAGATGTCACCCAAGCCTAGTTGAAATTGGAGCTCAATATTTATAATGTTAAAAAAAAAAAAGGGACAGAGTATCTGTAAACCGATATGGCCCAGAATATTTTCAAAAGTAATGCTGAGATTGAGAAAAGGAGGGAAACCTAATAGACGATTGACAAACGGTTGGACATTAAAAACTTCAACTCATCCATATGTTCACCAGTTCCAATAAATATGACAGGACTTTTTGTTGCAGCAACTCTGCCAATAGAAAGCGGAACACGATTATAATAGTAATATTTAGATTGCCATATCAGGAATCGTACTTCTAATTTCCATGATCCTCAGCCTTATTAACACAATAATGGAAGCCCAAATTTTAATCAAAATTCAATAGTTCCATCTGAAATTTCTTGTAAATTAAAAGGAAATATATTTTACAAGTTCAGAAATTGCATCAAATAATTTTAGATATCAACAGGACTTAAACAACCAATTACTTTAGCTTCCTAGTATGGTACAATTAAAAACTCATTTAAATAATAGAATGACTTAAAAGCATATAGCAATAAAACTTACGCACTAAGAGCACCACCTCCCTTTGCATGACCATCCATCTTAGTAACAATCACAGCTCCAACTGCAACACTTTTCTTGAATGCTTTAGCTTACTCAAATGCAGCTTGACCAATACTGCTGTCCATAACGAATATAATAAGATCTGGTTTCTGCAACATTAATGAAATATACATAAGAGATTAGAATTAGTAAATTGAAGTAATTAACAATGTATATATATGTGTGTGTGTATGCATCATAAATAGGTGCCAGACATATATACCGTTGCTTCAGAAAGTTGACGCATCTCCCCAAAAAGAGCCACTTCCTGTTTCTGGTATCCACTAGTGTCAACAATTATAAGACTACAATTTTCCTTCGTGAATCTATCTACACCTTCCACTGCAATTTTCACTGGATCTGACTCCAGATAGCTATTGACAAAAGAAATATTAAATAATCTGGAATACTGAGGAAATCATAACTAGGTGGACTCAAAAAAAAAAAAAAAAGGATTAAGAAAAACAGGAAACCCAAACAACTTGAAGAAAGGTACCTCCCATAAAAAGGAATATTAGCTTTAGCAGCATTCTGCTTAAGCTGGTCAAAAGTGCCAGCTCTGAATGTGTCGGCACATACTACAGCCCTTCTTCCGGTGGTATTATGCATATTTTGTACACGTGGGGGTTTTCCCAGAACCTGGAAGTAATTATGAAAATATAATAACCACAATTTTAAATTATATAGCTGACAGATAATAATTATATTGGAATATTGAATTCATGTCTAGGTTACCAACTAAGACTGTCAGATAGTCACTCGACATGAAAAAGGTATCAAATATCCAGCTTGTGCCAAAAAAGTATATGGCATTCTCAAATATGACAGAAACTATGGTAGATTAATTTTCTAGAATACCACCAGTTTCTTTTCTTTTCTTTTTTTTTTTTTTTTTTTTATAGTTTTTAATAAGTAATAAAAAAAAAAATCACAGTGTACACAACCGTACCTTGCAGACCAACAAACATGACTACACTTGGTTTCTGCTTCTTTGGTGCAAAAGAAGGCTTCCCAGGATCCAACATGTTACAACGCTCGCTTTGAATAGCCTATACTCAACAAAAACACCTCTTACAACAGTGCAATAACATAGCAATAAAAGGCAGCATATGTTATTGGTTCCATCTTCAAAATGGAATGAATGCATAAAAAGAGAAGAGAACAATACAAAGAAAAATTATGCGCATGTACGTGTAGAGGACAATACAAAGAAACCTCAATATACAGATATTTAAATGTAGAAACAGACAAATAAGAAGTAAGAACTATAGGGTATCAACAGAAATGAACAAATTTCTAAAGGCATGACCTTCGCCTTTATTCTCATTTTTCACTAACAGAAAAAATCAATTAGGGAGAGAAATCATGTTACTATCTGTGAGAAAGGTTTGTCATTGGTATTAGGATTAGATGGGAAAATATCTCACGAACAACATAGAGATCAACTAAGATAAAGATGGACTCTATAGACTTTTGAGGGATGCATTTTCTTTACAAACACCCAATTGCCTTCCTCTGTTCCTTTGCTTTGAAAAGATTAATCTCGGCCTTCTTCTACAGGAAAGGTTAATATGGACTGCATAGACCTTGAGTGGTCCATGGCCCCTTTCAGCACCATCCCTTCCCTTCACATTAGGTGGGAAAGATAGATAAGATCACATTTTTGATACATCCGCAACAAATGTACCTTCATTTGTTTCTTTACCTTATACAGTATTGATATTAAGCTTGACCTTAATCTATAGACAAAGCCAAGTTTTTACGTGAATTATCAGTTCCACAACTGGAACAGTACTTTTCCAGCAGAACTCTTTCAGAATGTTACTTAGGCCTAAATTAGATGACTGAAAACTAGTATATGGTCAGCGAATGGTACTCTTTTGGTGGTACAGAGGGAGTAACTAGAAATAAATCACCTCTATCTTAGCGTCACCCATCCTGAGCTAGCACATATATTGTACTCAAGCTGTAGCATATACATATGAAAATGGCTTTGCAAGCCTCCCAACTTCATAACGCGCAGTGGCTAAGTTGTGCATGGGCGACTTGAGATTTTGAATCTTATTATCGATCTACTACTAAAACTTCTATCCATTATTCAACTGATCATCCATACATCAAGAGAAACTAGCTAGTATTCAGTATTATTATTTTACTAGTCTACTAAACAATAACAAAAAAAAATACAGAATACATATCTCAAGTTGAGTGTTTTGAATCAAAAGGTGATAAAATCTATATATATACATATATAGTTAGAATCATCATAATTAATACCTGTAGGATGATTTTACGCTTGTTGTGGCCAGCAGCGACATTGTTGAGATTAACGATTCTCTTAAAATTGGTTTGCAAATCACGAACGAGCTTCAACTGGACATCAAACTGAAGAAGGGCTCTAGCGATGTCAAGGCAATCGTTCAAAACAGTCTCGTCGATGATGGAGGCATTGCTCATCAGCTGGAGAGCATGCACGATCCTCCCTCCTAATTCTGCTAACACCATATTGATAAGATCGATTTCTAAGAATTCGTATTGCGGATTGTAATGGAAGATGCTGTACTTCGTTTAGGGTTAGTTTTGACAACCACCGTGGAAAGGTATATTCCGAACTAATGTAGGAGAAGACGAGAAGTTACCGCCGACGGTGTGTTAGAGACATTTATTCCGTATCATTGCGACGTTCGTGGGCCTCCGACTTGATTTTCCTCTGCAATTGTCTATGCGTTGGTAGTGACGAGTTAAACTAGGCTTTGAAGTATTTATTTATTTAATTTTTTCATTTAAAATATCCAGTGCTTTAAATGGAATAATTGTCAATTTCTGAAATTGTAACGATCATTCGATACTACAAATTTATACGATTTTAGGATATAACTGTAAATGTGTGAGCTAATTAAAACGGTCGAGATTTAATCTTAAGAAAAGTAAAATAAAATTTTAATTAGTAATTTTAAATGAAAAAATTAAATAAATAAATACTTAAAGCACTTTTCCTCTTATATTTATTGAAGGGTTAAAATTAACAAAAACGTTAAAATTATATATTTTTTACTCTAATTAAAACTGGAAAAAAAATTTGTACAAAAATTTATTTTCCTCTTGTACTTTGTACAAACAAAAGCTCATTCCGCTACAATAATTCGCAGCGGATAATGCATAAAATATGAAATAAAGAGTCAGCTAATTCCCTTTTCCTTTTTATTATTTTTTTATTTATAATTACTGAAGTAAGAAAATGGAAACATAATCAGTAATTCTAAACTGGGACGATCAAAGACAAGCCGCCACATTATTCTACACAACCTTGATGCAGAAAATAGTTCTTACAACAAACAAAGCACTACAATAATAAAATATATTATTCCTTTCAAACCCTATCTCCGAGCTAATAACCACCATTGTTCAGGATGCACTTTGCAGAGTTCCACCTCACCCATTAGAATACATCTGGATTGGAGGTTCCGGGCATAGAGTTGTTTCCCAAAGACCGCTTCAAATGCATTGACAAGGCATAGTTGTTCACCTACAACCCATCAAAATCAATTGAGACCCATAAAAAATGCAAAAATGTGATAGAACACCCACAAAGTGCAGGAAGGTTTTTTTTTTTTTTTCAGTATATGCTCAACTTTCAACATGTAGAACATTTCTTATCGTGGATTATTTCATTTATGTATAGGGTATTTATTTAATTCTTGCATCTCATTAAGCAAAACAGAAAGAAACTAAGAAAGTTTGAATTTTCACCTCAAGTGTCCTCAATTGCTCCTGATATTGAGATACCAACTGCTTCAAATGCTGAGCCTCTTGGTTCCTCTCATCGAACTCCTTCTGACGTTCATGCTGGATAGACACAGCACGCTTTAGGATGTTGTTCTCCCGTAGAATAACTTCAATCTGTTCCTTAAGCATTGCATTTTCCTGAAAAACAAAACAACTAATTATCCAGTTATATAGTTGGCAGATCTATTTTGACTATACAGAAAGGAAAAATAAGATCTACTAGAACATTTCAAAGTTTTACCACTTAAGGGTGCAAGAAATAAAATGGTCCACGTGAATCTTTAGCATCGGTATGCCTACGCACTTGTTCATGCAAATAAACACATTCTGATGTCTACCATGATTGAACAGATAGCAAAACTACAACATCACCCCCACCCCACATCAGACAACCGTGAAATAACGGAAGATCGACCGGCTTAGCATACATTGGTTAGGTCAAAAAGGTGAATCATATTATTAATTAGATAGCATGCATTAATACAAGGGCATCCGTTGCCATACCCACGTATCCCGGAAAGTCCTCCAGAAAATAACACCTAAAACACATGAAGGGGAAAATAACCTTGTGAAAACTTTGTGCTGCCTCCGCACCAACACGTAGAGAGATGGATTTCTCTAAACTCTCCAGCACTCTTGCTGCCCGGGATCTAGCATCATCTGTGCTAGTAGCACTCGTCATTTCTCTCATAAACAATTCCACCCATCCTGCTCCATCCAAGGGGAGTTTATCTTGGGCCAAAGAATCCGAAGCAGCAATTCCATCAGCTGTTGCTGTACCTGCCAGTTCTGCACACAACCATTAGATTCTTATTTAGTATAATACAATTATCTGACAGAAAATTATGAGATGAATACCATAAAATATTTAATTCTGCCCGAGTGTGAAAAGTTGCAATATCTTCAGGATAAATATTACTCACCAAGCATAATGACATTCCCCCAACCCCCAAAAAAAAAAACACGAGTAGTTCACCAAATCCTAATCAGCATGAGTACTTGATTCAATATTTGATTCTCAGTCTAGGAAAATGTTTTCATATATTGGCAGTGGGCCTCATGTCCCTTACGTTAATCATGATCAACTCACTGGTAGGACCTGAACCATGTTCATTACAGTACCAGATGCCTCTGTAAAAGGCCTAATGTGATAATCATTTTGATCTCATTTGACACAATTGTACTTTAGCAGACTCCATACAATCCCCCAAAGACCAACTATATTTACATCCCTAGATGGCATTAAAATGCATGAGGGTGCTCAAGACCGACAACTATTTAATAAAAAGGTAATAACTAACCCTGATCATAGAAGTCTTACACTTGACCATAAAACTTACTGAGTTGTAGTGTTATACAACCCAAAGAAAATGTAAGATGTGTATGTTAAAAATATACCTTCCTCTGGATCTGCATTTGATTCCACTGCAGAGCCTGAGTTTGCCTCTGCATATCCAAGACAAAGATTATGCAGGCTCTTGATAGCAGCATCTAAATCATTGCCACATTCTTCCAGTGCTCTCTCAAGAATCTGCAAGTATGAGAAAACAACAGTTTATACTTGCGCGGAAACATATTTGGCACAATAAAATTTATAGATAATCCAAAATTAATATTCAATAAAGAAACAGTACATCTTGACATCCAGAAAATTTATTGTAAAATATATAACCAATAAAGTAAAGATTTTGAATTTATAATGCTAATTCTTGTTAAATACATGCAGTTCAATCACAGTAGCACAAAAATCCTATTGCAGCTACACAGAACAGAGGTAAATTCTCTAAAGTCTAAATCTTTTCAGCAATATAAAGGATAAATTTCTTATTACTCAAAAATACAAACTAGTATACGGGTCAAGTGGCAAAGGTTGAAACCCTAGATTATGTATGGATCTTTACAATTTACAAAATAAACCCTTTCAACTTCCAATTACAATACGTCAGTAAATTATTAAATAATTCAAAACATTTCATATACATAATTACTAGTATCTTGGATTATGCTAATCCATTTACTATCACAGACATGATGTCATAAACCCTAAAACCACGAAAATCAAAACTCAACTTGAAATTAAACTATCATAAATAATACTTTGGCCAATCAAAATGAATCATTTTTCACACCAGTGGCATAAAAGAAGAAAATCAATCAACAATTTAGATCTATCAAATCTTGAAACCATACAAGACTGAAAACCCAACAAGACAACACCTTTTATTCTTTCACTATTATATTCATAGTAGAGAGAGAGAGAGAGAGAGAGAGAGAGAGAGAGGATGGTACCTGCTGTTGCATGTCAGGGAAGACTGCTCGAAGTTGATCGATTACAGAAGGCGGCACCGATTGCGGGAAAGACGGGAACTGAACGGGTGAGGTAGAAGAAGAGAAACGAGGCCTCTTCGAAACGTAACCCGACGCAGAGGTCGGAGATGTTGGAAGTTCTTCGAAAAAAGTTCTCTTCCCCAACACAATTGCAGACATTGTTCAATCAATACTTGCCCCTAGTTCTCAGTTTCTATCTGCTCAGATCAAGAAAAAATCTTCTCAATTGTTCAAGGAACTCCAGGGAGATATTCTAAGCTTTTCTTCGGCTATAATTAATCTTTTCCATGACTCTCCTCTCTTTTTATAGAGGGCTCTGTAGTGTTTGATGTGACGGTGAAGCTGAAGCCTAAAATCGGGACAGATAAGAGTTTGGACTCATAAGTATTTCCCCACGCATCAACGGACGCGTGTAATAAACCCTGAAATTGGGGACGTACTAGAAGTCGGGAAAGCCCAATGTCAATTTTGATTTGTTAATGGTTGTAGCTTTGGGTAATTTGATTTGGTTGGGCGCTGAAGCTCTTTCGGAGCTGGTGGGGCCTCAACTGTTGGACTCTTTGTCCAGGCCCAGCTATTGGGCTAGGATCCTTAAAACATAAACTAATGCCCAATAATAAACTTTTTTATTCAAAATATTATGTCAAAAACTCAGTGTTACCCGCCACTTAGGTTCGTTGGGCTATAGAAACCCTTGTCTTATTTTTCAAGCTCAGAACGTTAGGACTCATACACGTGTCATGGTCAAAATAGTCAGATTTTAGCAGAGTAACATACCCCTCTTCTTTTCTTCAAACACCAATGTCCACTGGAAACTTAATTAAATCCAAAAGACATAAATTACACAAGAATTCACTGTGCTAAAGCAAATCTCCATACACAAGGTAACAAAAATCTAAGTTGCCTACTGAGCCACAAACTAGTGTCGAGAATACGACTTGGGAAAGCCCCCCCGGTTGAGTGCGAAGAACACCTCGTCACATCTTCTTCTTGAAGATTTGTTTCGCCAAGATGTAGGCCCTGTTCTTGGCAACTCCACCAAGTATGCATTCATAAACTGCTCCCTTCTCTCCTGCCATGTCAGCATATGCACTCTTAAGTAATCTTAATTCTCAATGCAAGATGTGATAGAAACAAAATGTTCAGTTCTTTGTATACAAATCATTGTACACATTTGTCAAGTTTCTATAGAAACAGAAAGTACTATTCAGGTGGTACCAGCAAATTTGGAACAGATCACACAAATGAAATGCAAACTGTGAAATTTGATAAGCCTTACAGATGCCAAGGCAACAGTTAGAATCTACTGGCGAGGCTCTACAAGGACATATAGTGGTTTTCCATTCAGGTTGCACATACCCTGCATAAGAAACAAATGTAGGATATAAAGACAGCATTTTAACGGCATTTTCTTATCAAAACAGAAAACTAAGACTGGGAGTTGAGAAAAAATTGCTTATAGTTAATAACAAAATTGAAATTGTTGAAGTAAAATTGATCCTCATATGTCTTGAACATCAACCATGTCACCACATACAGCAATCTCTGTCTTCCAAAAGCAGTACACATACAGTAATATGGCATGTAAGAAAGGAAAAAGAGAACATATGGAATGAAAGTACAATGATAAATGCATATGAAACGATTTTAACTATCACATAATAATGGTGAAAAGCTTGGCAAAAGATCATCTACCCCCAAAGACCTACTTAGTCTACCATTATCATTTATCTATCTTCCTAATTTGAAATTCAAGTCCAAAACAACTTAAACTACTATCATGTGTGACCAGGACTAGCCATTGAACTGTCTACTTGCTTATCAACATCAGCAATAGCCAAGACACACTATCTCCTTTGATAGTGTCAACATTATGTGAGTGACCCATAAACCAGAGGCCTATGAACAAAGTTGTCAACTCAAAATTTCTTTATCTATTTCAGATTTTCATTAAGATTATAATACGCAATGACATAACAAAGAGAGAAGTGAAAAATACCTTCACCTCCGGCAACCCAATAACACATGCACATTCAATGACCTCGGCCCCAACTCGTTCTAGGTTAATGACAACCAAAACCATGTTAATTGCCAGTTAAAACATTGACATTCAAATGAAATTAACACATATAATGTGATTACAAAGGAAACCAAGTAAGAACCTCCAGAATTTACCTAAAAGTCTTATGGCCGCAGAAAGGGTCCCACCTGTAGCCACTACATCATCAATAACCAACACACGTTCCCCAGGATGAACAGCATCAACATGCATCTCCAAACTATCCGTACCGTATTCAAGTTCATATGATTCAGATATAACTTCTCCTAGACATGCCAAGTACTTGAAAAATGTCAGATTGAATCCATAGGTTATAGGTGATCCATATGGCAGAAGCAGCATTTGAGAAAACTTGAGACTTTATGAATCATGCTTCTAACAAAACTTCAATCACCTGTTAGTGCCTTGTTTTTATGAGAGAGCCTAAAGCGCTATGATTCAATGAAGCAGTATGGCCCTTTCATTTTTAAGGTATCAAATTAAAGGTTTTAAAGCACACCTGGCAACTTTCTTGGTTTACGCAGAGGAACAAATTTTGCACCAATGGCCAATGCAATAGAAGGGCCAAACATGAATCCTCTAGCTTCAACCCCTAAAATAATATAATAGCATAAGCATTTATAAGGAAACAACTTAAAGGTATGATGTATGAATGTTATTGATCTGCATCAAATGGTATCACTTATATAGGTGTAATTTGGAAGCTTTCTCATTGCTCCTAGATGAATATTCACAAGTACAGAAAGAAAAGTTTCTTAGGACATGAAATACGGAGTATTAACATTGTCTCCAGCAGTAACTTTCTGGAGAATATCTCGGGTTTATCCAACTTCCACTCAAATGAAATCATGGCGGGGTTTTGGACCTCCTTTGCCAAATATATGAATTACTTTATCCAAGTCTTTCGAAATTCCGCCAGGTTAAGAAAATATTTAATGGCCACAACAGCTATTGGAATAGAAAAAAGAGAAAAGATATACAGTACTCCCATAGGATTGCAAGATGCAACATAATATCTTCCAAATTAAAGTTACGGGTCATAGGTTTTGCCTAACAATAAGAATACATAGCTAGAACTTAGCTTCACATTATCGTTTCTTCTTTCAAGGTCAAAACTTTCCACGATTTTAAATTTGGAAATTTAAAAACATACTGTATAAATGCCGATAAATTATTTCTTATGTCTTATTAAACCTCGCAATTAACTAAAACAATAACTTAGGTGCTACGAGAATACGTTCTCTTGTAAAGTTACACTGACAATAAGTCTTCTTTCTTTTTTGGGGTGAGACAAAACTACTGAAAGAAAAAAAAAATAGTAAAGAAAAGAAAAGAACAGAGCAGAGCAAATACAAATAGCAGTGCTAATTACTGAAACTAATTAACATATCAGTACATTATCTTGAAGGTTTGCAGAGCTTAGAGGAAAAAACACAGTATCCTAGTTGTAAAAAAAATACAGGATATTCTCGCTAAAAGGAATTAGAAAATCAACAAAATTTCCGAAACTACTTGAATCATCTTTCTGGTACGCAGAGTGTATATATATTTCTCTATATGGTACTTGTTACAATTCAAAATTCTCAACTCAAAATCCTAATGGACAAATTCAAGACTGGAAGAATCAGGCTACCAGGTGTTTTTCCCCATTGCCAGGCTTAATAAATTCAACGCAAAAAATGGATCCTCAAATGAATTACACCAAATAACTAATGAATGACACCAAAAAAAAGATAAATTTAAATATAAACATCATTTAGATTCTAAAACAAATGAAATTACCATAGAAGAAACACACATGTATATATATATGACTCTCTTTCTAAATTATATTATTAAAAAAAATATAAGTAATTGGGGGGAGAGGGAGTACCAGCAACGACAGATATGTCCATGTCTGTATAACGATCGACAAAGATATCAATGGTGTGCTTAAAGGCTTTGTGGTCCATTAACAGAGTTGAAATGTCTTGAAACATAATTCCTAACCAAAGTCGCACATAGCAATCATACAAGTAAGTAAACAATATGTTCAACGAAATTCCCCATAATGAAATGGAGAGAGATAGAGAGAGTAGAATAAATGTCGGAGAAAAACAAAGAAACCTGGTTTAGGGAAGTGAGGGATAACTCGAATAGCTTCTGAAATGGCCTTTAACCTTGGGTCTCCCTGCAACCCGTTCTCCCCTGCAAACATTCTTTCTTTTTTCTTTTTCTTTTTTCTCTCTTTCTCTGAGATTTCACTCCCAAGCTCAGCTCTCTCTCTCTCTCTCAGCAAGTGGGGAGCGGGGGGAGTGAAAGAAACTGTGTTTGATGTCCGAAAAAAGAAAGAAACTGTGGCTCCGTTTGTTACGTTCTATAATTATTATGGTTTGGTAATTAATAATAAATTATTTATAAATTAATAAAAAAATTATTTATAAATTTAAATTTATAAATTATTTTTTAAAAAATTATCCGAGTGTTATTTTTTTTTTATAATATTTTTACTTAATTATTCTTATTATTATATTTTATTTTAAATTAATACATATATTTTTATTTTCATAATATATGTATAATTAATATTTTTATATTAAATTATATATACACATATTTTTTAAATTTTAAATTTTTTTATTCTTAAAAATCTTAAAAATTAATATCTTATTAAATTTTTTTCTATAAAATAAGAATACTCTTATTATTAGAATATAGTATTAAATTTGTACATATATACAAATAAATTTAAAATTTTATTAAAATACATATATATTTTATTTTATTAAATGTGACACCCCCAAATCTGGACATCCACACCCTGACTTGAGTTGTCAATTTATTATTAATTCCATAACTTACAAATACACAAGACATAAAAGTATACAATGTTATAATACAATTTATTATACAGCTCTCTCTACACATTTTATTCTTCTAGCGAATAGCACGCAGCGGAAACATCTAAGCATCTGGACCTCTAGTTCATTTCCCCCAATAACCCCATTATTAGTTATCAGCACCTGAAAGGAATATGAAGCAAATGAGTGAGCTCAAATAACTCAATAAGGAACATCATAACTAATGATAACTGAAATAAGAAAGTTATCATTAGTCTAATAAGTCAACAAACCGAGTGTAAATGAGAACATAGACATATGAAATATTGTCAAATGTAACTGCATGCAAAGGTAATGAAAATAAAGCAGTTATGAATGTCTAATTTTTTCATTATTTAAACCGTCATCATGATATCATTACTGGACATGCCAGCATATGTGACTTTACCACACAGGTAAACGTCACCAATATCACACGTCTTTGCCCCCGGCCAAA
>JAUMHB010027518.1:0-23112 GCA_032359685.1 Pittosporum tobira
CATTAGAAGTGCAAGTAAGCAATGATAGCCCTTGATCTCAACTAACAATTCAAAAAAGTCAAGACATATGTACTCCCTCCTTGAAGAATTCGGAAAGAGAGAGGAGAAGTAAGAATAAAAATTCCTTAGCTATGTAGAGAGAAAATAGGGAGAAAAAGAGAGGAAAACAAAGAGGGTAGCCCAAATCCTTGGCCAACCAAAGCAATAAGCTCAATCAAGTCCTAATATGCATATCCAACCATTCAAACCTTAAATAGTTCTAAGTACATCCCATAGTTTACTAGTCAAACACAAGTTTAAAGGAAGATCATAGTGAAGGGGAGCTCAAGGACAAATAGATCCACTAAGGGATATCATTTTCTTGCAAAGGAAAAAACCCTAGCTTAACTTTAAAACTCTTAATACAAATGGATGTGTATAATTTATGCTTGAGTTGGAGATTATAAGTAGATTTTGTTTTGATTGGCATGTGTAGTCTAGTTGGTATATGAGAATATTGCATGGAGGAGAATGGGATATCATGTTGGAGTTTGCAATTGTAGATATTGACTTGTTGATAAATAACCTATGGGCAAATGAGCATTGTGATATTTAATATATATGCTAGAAAGGCAGAATAAATATATTATATTGATAATATAAGTTTTGATGGCCTTGAGTTGGCTTGGGTTGAAAAGGAGACCATGCATGCATGATTCCCGGATGGCTTAAAAAACTCAAAAATTTTGACTTTCACCGTAAAATCCATATAAAATAAACTATATGTGCCTCTTGAACGAAACATTTTCATGGTCAAAGGGAATTTTATAAATATAGTATTTTATATTCTTACAAGATTTTTGAAAAACGGTCCAGAAGTGAATTAAGATTCTGAAAAACCCTAATTTTGGGACCAAGTTGGCAATTTGTCTAAAATATCCTACACATAAATAAGTTATGAAACTTTTTGTGTTCAAATTTGTATAAGTCCTAAGTAATTTAAAAAAATAATTACTTAAATTGGAATTTTTCTCTATTTTACAAAAATATTTGTAGTAGGCTGCTGCAAGATACTGCAGAAATAGAGTGCCTTATTTTCGTCCAACTTTAACGAATGATATCTTCTTTGTTACAAGTCCGAATTTGGTGATTTTAGTGTCCGTGTGTAGATTATCGAATCTAGTTTCTATAAATATTATCCTTTATAAAACATGAACTATAAAGAATAAATTGTATATAATAACGTACAAAAAGTGTAGCAGTCTAGAACAGAGAATTTACAATTTTAAGTCAAGTATGGGGAAACTATGAAGAATATTGTGTTCTCCCAAAATTCACAAAATGTTTTCTATGAATGTTTGAGCATGTGTAAAGTGTTTCTAAAAAATTTCATGATTTTTTAGAATCATTTATTATTTTAATAAAATACCTGAAACAAACTATTGTAACCTACTGTAAACTAAGATAAACTGGAAAACTATCTAACTTTAAAAAAGTCATATCTTCCTCATTACAAGTCCGAATTGAGTCGTTTTAGGGTCTATACAAATATCGAGAACTTTAGTTTTTAAAAACAATACATATGTTGTTAAATGATTTATATAACAAAAGTTATCAGCAGCCAAAGGCTACTGGTTCGGTAAAAGAAGTAATAGAAGTATGAAAAGCTATCCGGTCACTAATTGAACATTGTTTATGAATATTAGGACTGCAAACAAAGGTGGGAGAAAGTTCAAAAATAACTCAGTAAGCTAACAAAACAAAACAAGGCAAGTACATGATTTACTTTATTTTCATGAACATGTTGTATATCATTAAATGCATAGATTTGAGCATGATTGAGATGGGAAGACTGGCAATCCCCCGGAAACCTACAGGAGGAAATCCTGTAGCATGGGCAAATCCCCTTTCTCGGTGTGCACATTTGCCAGGAAAAAGGTAATGTACCCGATCCGGACTGAGTGTTAAGATCGGATAAAAGAAAAAAGCAAAAGAATAGAATGAGCCAAGCATTGTGCAAGTTTATTACATATTTTTATTGAATTTACTCAATTATTAATTTTGTGAATTATGTACTTGTTGAGTGACACCCACTCACTCTTCCAAAATGTTTTATATTTTCAGCTAGGTGGGGCCAAGACAAGCAACATAGAGGGGAGGATATCACGTGTGATTAGCCAGCCCGCAAAAGGTAGTATTTTGGGGGTTTCGACCTAACAAGTGGTGCATATAGACGTGTGCATTGTATTTATTAGGGTTTAATTTCTGCAAATGGTCTGTAATAATTAAGGTTAAGTTTCTCATTGATATTTATATTACTATGCTATACTATGTATGTATGAAATTTGGGGATACCACAAGTTGATAGACAGGCATAACTATAGACGCAGGGTTTCCACCAAAGGTGAAAGGGGTAGAAACTCGGGGCTCCACAGGGCGGAACTACTAAACATTATTTACTCATCACTACTACTGAAACAAAAAAAAAAAAAAAAAAAACAAAGCTATTAATTCTAAAAAATCTGAATAACAATTGCATAAGGATCAATAAAATAGAGCTACTAATTCTAAAAAAAATAAATAACATTAACAGGTAGCTAAATAAAATAAAGCTTGATTCCAAAAGGTGACAAATATTATACACATTACTACATTTTCTAATTCCAAAAGATTATGCACACCACTACTACTAGTTCCGAAAGATTATGCACATAATTGCTACTACTTTCAAACTTTACACAGTGCTTCATTTTGGTGCATCATAGTTGGTCACAAATATTTCATAATCACATGCTAGTACGAGCAGAAAATGACCTTCTTGCTCTAATTTTTTTCTTCTTCAAATGAGACATCTTTGCATAATTCTCACCAAGCACTTTCATCATCTTGCACATAACTGATTGTAATGTTAAGAAAACACAATTGAAAATTTTATTTGGTAAATCTTCGAAGGCTTTGAGTACCACAAGAACAAAATCATCTACGCACATGGGAGCTTCTTGATGTTGAAGTGACTGAATCGAGTTTAAAAATCCAAGATTGAGGACATTCATATCAAGGCTACTTGCAGGTTTATATCATAAAATAAATTCCAATCCATCTTTGGATGTCTCATCAATCCATTTTGCTTCATTTTCCTTATTCATGATATGATGTTTAGCGTTATCAAGTTGAATATATATTCTCCTTGAAAAATTAGTTGGCCATTGTTCTCGAATTGCGGGTAAAATATTTTTGATCATACATTTGAGAAATGCATCATTATTAACTACGAATAATGCCTTAGTTTTTACCGTTCCAACAATTCGATTTTTGCTAGATTGTTTTGCATCCTCATGGTAAATAAATAGGAAAATGTTAATTTTCCTCGAAAATTCTTGATTTGAAAATGACTCAAAGTGTAGTCGAGCTACAGCAACTAAGAACATGACTTTTGCTAGAAATTTTTATTTTGACAATTTCGCTGTGGTTCCATTTCTTCCTAATGAAGATAGTACTTTGTTGATTTTTTTGTCATGTAAAGCCATTTTTCATCAATCTGAATGCACTACATATCAATAAACATAGAATTTAGTGGGAAACTTCCTTCATCAAGCATGGATAAACAAAATTTTAACCTTCTCACCCTATTTTTTTTGGTTAAATGTGGCTTTATTGCATTTGAATGTGGTCGAATAATACCTTCTTTCACAAGTTTATGCGTCATAGTTTTAGACATATTCATAGCCTTTGCCAATGAGCAAATATTTGATCTCTGATTATATAGGATGTCTAGAATCATCCTTACATCGACTTCTTTTCTTTCCCGACCAATATGACCACATAATTTTGTAATGATATCTACGGAAGAATCAGGAGCTAAACATCTTTTTCCTTGGAGCCATATATGGCCAGTGGTTGCCGGAGAAACTCCGAAAGTATTTGAGATTGACTTGCATGCACAAGGATCGAACTTTCCATTGTTGCTAACTTTAAATTGACAATCAAAAAGATGATATCTTTTATCGTCACTTAATGTTACTTTTTTTCATTTGATTTGGTTCCATATGTGTAAGTGACAAAGAATAACAATAAGGATTGAAAACTTTATTTAGAGACTAAAGTGAAGTAAGCTAAGATAAAGTGGGAGTTTATACTTTTGAATTTCAAAAGTTTACTGAGTACCAGATGGAGTATATGTAATGAGCAACTTTAGCGGCCTTTCTTTTGTTTAATGTTTTTTCATGTGTTATTCCAAGTTGGCAGACTTTTGTTTTGGAGCCAATTTTCTAACACTATTTTTGTTGGCTCCATGAACAAAGACAAACAACATTTGGACACAATAAAGGCAAACAAGAGGAATACATTGGCGCCAAGTTCAAAAAAAAGGACTAAACATGGATAAGGCTGTCGGCTTACTTAGACACCCACTGTATAAGGGTAGAAGTGTTCAAAAAAAAATCATCACTCTTAAAAAGGTGAATTCCTTAATTTGCAGACTTTTGGTGTTTTAGTCATTTTTTTTGGATGGAGGGAATATTTAATACATCACATATCAAACTCAAACGTTATGATGAAATTGTGATACTCTTAGTAGTAGACTTAAAGTAATATAAACAAAAATATCTAATTACATCTTTTGATGTAGGACTAAGTTTTTAAAATCTCTCCTATTTAAATTCTTAATGCCCTGTTAAGCCAAGTCTAGATATGGCTCCTACGGATTTTAGAGGTTGCTAACACTTTTGATCTCATGATTATAATAAATTACTTGAGTGTGCAGCAAAGAATCAAGCAAGAAAGAACCCTAGAGTCAAAGACCTACCTTTCTGACCCAAAGTCTAGAATTCAAGCTTAGGTCAAACATCAAGTCCGATTGTAACATCACATTTAACTTACAAGTGCCTCGATATGAAAGTAGCAACTCTTATCCCGTAGTCAAATTTGGAACAAAACTTCTTTAGATATAATACTCATGGTGTTAGACGTGCTCCTATCAAATCTCAAATTCAACAAAGCATAGTCTACTCAAGGATTTTATGACCGTTAGGATAAAACAAGTAATTGTGATACATTTAAACAAAAATAGCTATTGTAAAAAAGAAATATTGTGTGATAACCCTAGAGTTTGTGGAAATTAAAAACATAATATTTAATAAATTTGATTATGTATTGATATGTTAGGTAATCTATATGTTGGTTGGTGGACAAGAAATACATAATTGTTGTAAAAATTCACTTGGTGAATAAATAAACACATGTCACACTATTACGGAGAATTCTGATGGACGAGATAAAGTTATAATTATCAAACGTTATAAAGGGTAAGCAATTGCAAACATGATCGGAATTCTCATTTGACTAGGTCAATTATTGACTTCTTGATAGAATCGTAGAATGACAAAACCAATAGTATCAACGTGTGACAAGTATAATATTCATATATCTTAGTAACCCTGTTACGTAACGAGTACCACGTAATACGTGTTAAAATTCAAAATTCGAAATTTAGAAACTGAAATTTATAGACAAATATATAGTGTGTACATGTGTAATGTATAAAGGAGGAATAGCGGACGACTTGACACCCAACCATTAGGCCATGTGGCCTCGTTATCGGTATGTTGGCAGAGAAAAATAAAACTCTTGTTCTCTTCCTCATTCTCTATTTTCTTCTAGTCATCTTTATTTTACCTATTATTAAATAAAAATGAGGACCTTAATTCAAAAATTAATTCAGGTGTGGTAAGACATTTATCATCAAATCAATATCTAAGCAGTGTAAACAAGTAACATAAAGTTATCTACTGAAGACCTCAATGAATACAAAGTCGTGAAATGTGTAAGTTTGAAAAATTGAGAATGAGTGTAAAAGGAGAAGGAAGTCAAAAAATAAACATACTATTGCATATAAACTTGAGAACGACGAACAACATATTATTAAAGTTGATGTTGTAACTCGACAAGCACCCAAAAAGTATTTACCTCCATATTTTAAACAAAGTGCAAAGCATAAATATTGATGGTTGTATGTTATTTATCCATGAAATAGAATATATATATATATATATATATATAAGAACAACAATTAAATGATAAATTATACAATATCCAGTCAATGTAACAAGCATAATCGCACTTCATCAATTCAAGTATGTTCAATGTTGGCCAATCACTGACAAGTTGAGCTATTCATACACAAGCTCAACTCGAGCTTGGGTATTAGAAACTAGGTCCAACAATTTGAGCACCAAAATGCTTTCATTTTTACTTGAACCCCCACAAGGAGAGCAAACGAGCTCCAATCATTCAATTTTTCGTGAGCCTTAAAAGAGTTGCAACGCTCGTGCTCTGCGCATTTTAAACTCAATTTGTCAGCTCGTTTAACTAAATAAACAATCTCAAACAAGCTTTTAAAGAGCCACAAGCATTTCATGAACAAAGTCCTGACCAAATCACAACACAGGCTTAATCATCTCCGAGCAATGGTATACTTTCAGTTCAACTGGTGTAAAATTGAAAATTCTACTGCTCACTTCAATGGAAATTGAATTAGCCTTTTCACTCAAAAAAATAAAAAGTGAAACGCATATGCTATCTGTGAGTACATTTTTGCTTTTCTACTATGCAGTTTTGGCTTAACATTCTCTAACAAGGCTCATATTAGATTCGGGACTAACTAAAACCCGAATTTCTCCATGGCCTCCCTCAAGAATAGAGAGAAAAAAGGCAGGCAAATGGCAAAAAGAACTATTACTAAAAAGTCAAAATCTTGGGCACTGGCTCGAGGAATATACACTGTACAGGCTGGAAAATTAGGAGTCAGCCACCAAGTCCCTCATCAACCGACTTGGATCTATTCGTAGCTAGCATTTAACCATTTAGCTTGGCTAAGAACTGGTTCAGGTTATATTCCTCAGTGTACTGTGACTGATCCCAAAGCTCTTCTAGTCCGCCAAGGATGGCTTTCAAGCCTTTTCCACCACCCGGAAATTTAGGCTCGGCATCAAAGTTTTCATCAAAATTCTTTGAGACGGTAGATCCCTGGATTTCAAAGACAAAAAATAGTAAATAAATGATATGAGTTAACAGAAGAAGCTGTTAAAAGCATATAAGCGAAAAATAAATGTTCCTCTTAAATTTGTTATTGATATGGTATTATATCGTCAGGATCAAAATTTGAAAAGGGGGTTGATTTAAAAGAGAACCTTTTTGCTTTCTGCTGATGTAAATAGATCAAGCAACTGATCCGTATTCATCGTTTTCAGACTGGCATTATCTGCATTGATGATAGCATTCGCAACTGATAATTTGAACTTCTGGAGGTTCATTACTTTCTCTTCCAATGTTCCTCGCATGATGAGGCGATGAACATTAACAACTTTACGCTGGCCCAATCTATGCGCTCTGTCCATTGCCTACAAAGAAAAAATAAACAGGAAACAAAAGGTATTTGTCAAATAATGATAATATGGAGATGCTCAAGGGTCATATACTCATATCACTACAAACCCTTAAAAAAATCAAACACGTAAAGAAAGAAAATCATTTATTCTTTGTGCTCTTTGTGCATTTGGTGCATGACTCTATGATGCAATTAAGGATAAATGTAATTCAATCATACTACATTAGAGATCAAACAGTAATTACTTTTTCTTTTCCCCCCTAAACCTAATTTTGAACTAGTAATAATAATTACTAAATGTAAGGAACAAAGTAGTTCAAATATAAAGACATTTGAGATGAAACAGTAATTACTAATTGGTAATTGTCACCGCATAAGATAACTATCAGACCACATGCATGATGTTGTAGCAAAGAGGTCGACCAACAATCAAATAGCAGCGAACTAAACAGGTCAACTGCCCAAATCTCCAATAATAATGTTCCACGAGCCCTTAAATTGGCTAATCCTAGACAACATTACTTTGTAAATTTCTCAAACACATCCTAACATCAATATCCACAAAAGGATTTCACAACAGGCAACAGATAGCAGAATTATGGTAATGTTTCTATTGCATTTCAAAGACTAAATAAAAAACCACTCTCAGTGAACAGTTAACAGACGACACTAGCCAGAAACAAACGCACAAAATCTTGATACCTGATGATCTCTCATTGGGTTCCAGTCGTGCTCCACGAAAACGAGGGTGTCAGCTGATGTCAGGTTCAGGCCAAGGCCCCCAACTGCAAAAAGTACATGATCAAGTCAACCAAAAGAACAACTTTTCTTATATAAAAACCCATGTTTACATTGTAGTGTCCCTACCATGTGTTGTAAGCAACAAAGCATCAATAGTAGGATCTGAATTGAAGGTCTTCACTATGTCAAAACGCTTTTCTGGTTCAACCGATCCATCCAGCCGCAAGTATGTAACACTGTTTCAAAGGAACCGGAACCACAAAACTATTATTTCAACTGCAAGTATCAATGAAAAATACAAAGCTTATCTGTCGGGGGCGGGGGTGGAAGAGCATACAATGTCAAGAGATGAATATGCAACCAGAACATTCTTAAAAAGATAAAAAGGATAAACCACTTCAATAAACAATTCTCAACTCAAATGGAACACAAAGGAGCTATCGAAACTTGGTTCTTGACAAGAACAACGGTGGAAAGTATGTGCCTACCTACTGACCAGTGCACAAAAGGTGTTAACAAGACACAATCTATGAGTGTACAGGCAAAATGAGTAGAAATTGTCTAAAACCAAATACGGAGTATTACTTCTCCAAATACTCGAAATTACATGAGAGGACTCACCTCTTCATGTGACCGTGAAACAGATCTTTTTCTATTACGTCCAGAAAGGCCTGCAAAATATCAAAGTTACATAAGAGGGTCATGAAAGTAAGGACTCAGAATTGAGTGACAACGAACTGATTCCTTAAAGCTAATTAATTACTTTATGTTGCGCAAATATCAACACTCTGTGCTGTCCAACACTAATAGAACCTTCAGAACTTGATGCCTCAACACCTATTCCACACTCTTCCAGAATCTCCTGAAGAGCAACTAATTTAGGAGAGTGGTGAAGTTTATGAAGCTCAGAGGCAATGTCAGAACCGGCAGGGAAGATATCTGGTAAAAGCCGCAGGAGAGAATTTGGACTCTTTTCACCAATGACTAGCAATGGGTGACTGCAAAGTTTTAGCAAGAACTGAAGTGCCTGAAACAGATTTTAAAAAAATAAAATAAATAAATAAATAAATAAATTTAAAAACGTGAACATCATTAGGAAGATGAACATATAAACATCTAAATGGCATCTTCCAGTATTTACCTGGAAAACGTGAGATGATGCTTTCGATGAAGCTTTTGGTTCTCCTGGATCGACCTCATCATTTACCTTTACCATAGTTGAGATTTCTTGTCTTATTGGTGAACCAGAAAACTGTTCATAAAGTTTTAGTTGGACAGGACTTAGTTCACAGTATCTATCCTGAATTATTTTCTCAGGCAGATCAGACAAGACTTCGTCTTTGGTTCGACGTAGGAGGAAAGGCATGACCTGGAGAATACACAGAACCTCTTAGCTAGCAAAATAAATACAGTAATTTTCAGGCTACGATGATCTTCAGAAGTTAAAATCAATAACCTGCTTGTGCAATGCTTCCATGGCAAGTGCCCCTGCTTCAGCATCCTTGGCTGAGCATTTAGAATCTCTAGCTGCCAGCAAGGGTTTTCCATAAGTAGCTTGGAACTGAAGGAATAACATACAATAAAATGTAATTAGTACATACAACCAAATGAACTATCAGTTTGTAACTGACTTGTAAAAGAGCCACAGCAACTCAAGCCAACAAAGCATAGAAAAGAAGAGGACCACTTAAGTCATGCGGAGGAGGTAACATGGAGAAAATAAATATTATAGTTACAAAAATATACAAAATATACAGAATATAATACTCAAGAGGGGAAAAAAATACTTGTCTATCAGTTCCAAGAAACCCCGGCATTAGAAAGTCGAAAAGGGACCATAAATCCAAGACGTTGTTCTGCAACAAAATGCAGTGGTAATTAATAAAAAAACAGATTGCTACCACTGCTCAGCACATAATGGTTGCTTACACTAGAAGCTAACCTGAATCGGAGTGCCACTGAGAATGAGCCGGTGCTGGGCCTTCAATTGTTTCACGGCACCCGTGACTTTAGATTTTGAGTTCTTGATAATATGTCCCTCATCCAATATACAATAGTTCCAGAAGACTTCTCTCAGATGATCAATATCCTTACGAACCACGTCGTATGATGTAACGATGACATTGTGCTTGTCAAATTGAGATCGGAGTGAAAATCGTTCTTGAACGGAACCAACATATTGTAGTGTACTTATTATAGACGAATCAATGAACTTTTCTATCTCAAAAACCCAGTGTCCAACAAGAGTCGATGGACAAATTATTAATGAAGGAGATTGACGCTCACTATCATCTCCACCATGACGCTCTGCTATGTCAGATGCCACAATTGCTGACGCTTGAAGAGTTTTACCAAGACCCATGTCATCGCATAAGATACCATGAAGGTTAAACCGCTTCAAAAAGGCTAACCAGTTTATACCTTCCTGCTGATACCTACAAGGACAGAGAAAAATATCATCTCTGCCATGAGACAGTAACAACCCGAAAGAAATATCGAAAGAAAATTGAAAAGAAGAACTAAGCATGGGAAAGAAATAACAAAAAATAAAAGACTACCTCCTTAAAGTGACTTTTAATTCAGTGGAGAGCTTGTAATCCTCAATATGGGAGTTGTCAACAAGTTGCTCCAAAAAGGTAGCATCTTCTTTATTTCTAGATAAGCCTTCACTAAGGCCAACAGGTTGTGAAATTCCCCTTGCTAATGGAAGAAGAGGTACAAGAGCAGCAAAACTGTGCGTGACACTCTGTCTCACAGTATGATCACAATCACTCATACACCTCAGCAGAGGAACAACTAACAATGACGCATACGGAACCAGATCCACTCCCAACCCTTGAACAAGCAGAGTAACAAGCATCCCAGCTCCTTGCCTGGCATGTACTGATGTCATGTCACTCAACATAGGAATAACATTTTCAATTACGGGGCCCATCACAATACCTGTCATTGACTTGGCCATCGATGTGATGCACCTTGAAGCAGCAAGTCTAACAGCAATATGGGAATGGCGAACGCACTTGAAAATACATGGGAGAAGCATGAGTAACCTTGGTCTTAAACTCTCATCCAGCATCGGAGAAATAGAACGTACCACCTGGATATTATTTATCAAAGCCTGAGGATCTTTAACAGAATCAATAGCTTGAGCAATATGTGCTTCATCTAGAGCAGTCATCCCCTCGAGAGAACTGGGCTTAAGGATTTCGGTAAGGCAATCCCACAGCTTAGGAAGCTTATCAAACAATTCTGAACCAAACTTCTCGCACAAATGCTTCAGGGCAAGTTCCGACCCTCGCCTACTAATAGATCCCTCTACCCTTGCTCGATCTTCGCCAGAAGCTAGCATATGAGCCTTCAACTTTTGTTTACTTATACTGGTTCCAATGAGATCTTGATCTTCGATAATCTCCATGGAACTCAAGAGTCCAGCTTGAGGAGTCTCATCAGGATCCATGCACGTCAAATTACATAGATTCTTTATTAATTTGTCATTGGGACCAGGTTTACGTGCAATACAATGATAAATAAGCTCTGTGAGGGCCTCGGCTGCCTTATTTTGCAGTATTTCCTCCTTTAAAAGTAATGCAGCACAGATTAGAATCAGTTGGATGTGATGTGTTGTTAACAGAAAAGTATAGTGCTTGAGAATTATACCTGCTCCCTTTTAACTGAAGCCATCAAGGGTAAAATAATTGGATTAAGTTTCACAGGAAGATCTGACAAATGTACAACTGCAGCAGCAACTAAAGACGAGACAGTAACATGCAAATTACTCTGCAAAATTTTCAGAATTAGGGAAGGAAAAGGTCAATTGAGAGAAAATAAAAGGCCAAAAGTACTGTAATGTGTGTAAGCATAGTTGTTAAGGCGCAACGCACACCCTAGAGGCAAATGCCCCATGAAGCCTAGGCGCAAGGCACAGGTGCAAGGCAAGAGCCTTGTTGAAACTTCACACATAATATATATAAATTCAGAAATAAACTCCTCTCCCCGTTCATGAAAGAATGTCCCAAGTCCAACAAACTTTTGTTCAAAAAAAGAATGAGTTAAGCACTTAAGTCAATGATATAATGTGGTCCATATTTAAAGAAAGAAGATTGTATGGGTCCTGCACAAATTTTGTGCAGTCCATATAGATATAGTTGAGAGAATTGAACAAGAAATTCATCAGGAGGAAAATGAGAAGCTCCAATGAGAGCAAATGCAGGATCTGTTCTGGGACTATATGCCGCCTGCTATCGATCCAATTTTCATACGAGATCATATGCTTTTGATGAAGAACAAAATATAACTTGACATTCTTTATTTGCAAAAACAATGGTATTTAAGTCATTTTTTAAAAATTATTTGTGTTAGGAATTACGTTAAGAACCAAGAACAGAAATAAAACATTCTAAACGTACCTGAACACGTTTCAGATAGCATGAGGTTGACAATAGTCGTTGTTTTAGAGATTCCAGCTCATCAGCAATGTGCCTCCCTGAAGAGTCTTCACCAGCAATAGTATCATTACTACTTATCAATGGAACCCTTGATGCAAAGTTCAATGCCTCATCTGCAGTCAAGCTTTGCGGATCGATCTTCATAGATAACAAGGAATCTTTAAACAGGCCACATGACTCAACAACACCAAACAATTGACCGGCCTCGTTACGCATCTTAGAATATGTTCTTGAAAGTTCTGTGTATGGAAGGATTGAACTTTTTGTAGGGAATGCAGCATCGGTGCACGCCAACAAATCCAACAACCAGTTCTTAAGGTTAGTGACAAATTCAGGTCTGACAGTTTCAGAATGGCCTTTGCTTTTCATCTCTTTGAACCAAGAAATAAGAATCATGGAAGCGACCTGATAAAATAAGATTAACCATAAGACAAAAGGAAAGCTGATTTTATGAGTGTTATTTACAAAAGTACAACTAGCACCTGGCGCTCAACTCCAGAGTTAGAGGTAGCAGTCTTCCATAAAGGATCAACAATATATTCAGCAGAAATCTCATACAGCTTAGATGCCAAATTTCCCAAAGCTGTTGCAGTAACTACTCGTGTATGCTTTACTGACATTTCCATGTCAGCACCGACAACAATCTTAACAGGGTTGGTTGAAGCATCTCCATTCTTCTCCTTAGTATTAGTAATGTCTACAGAACTTGAGGCACTATTCCTAGATACATCAATATCAAGCTTCACAGCTCTCATCTTAGCTGCTGCTTTAAAGTGACTTTTACGAGGAATGGCTACAGGCCAAAACATTTTGCTAGCGTCCATTGTTGAACCGTATGGAGTAGTTGCAAGATCCATCCAAGAAGATATGTACATCTTTGCAGCAGCATCCAAGTCTTCAACTGGGCACTATTAGCATTAATGAAAAGTGAGGAACAAAAAAATACATGCAAAATGACAAGTTGAGGTGTTAAAAGTTAAAACATTTAAAAGATTAATAACAAAATATTGATGGGATGAAAAATTTAGTGGGAAATGCTGTAGTTCCACCAAACTTGTTTAGTTGAACCAATAATGTTTTTCAACTCACAGTAACAGCATAAAGTCACAGCATATTCCCAGACTTCTGGTAAACAAAATTATCTTCTCTATTTTCTTATTCAAAATTAACCCAACTCTTCGGGAACTAATTACATCATTACAAAGAGAAAAATAAGGTAGAACAAAGTTTAATTGAGCACATAGAATTTTTATCAAAGAAATAACCTGAAGGAGGAGTCTCCAAACCCTATCCGAACACTGTAGAATTTCCTCACTTGATTCCAGCAGCAAGTTCTGGAAAACAATTCTAAGGGTATCACGCAAAATAAAGGATGGCCAGAAAGAACTAGAGGACTCAGAAATGCTCTTTCTGTAGGCAGTTTCAAGCAGTCGTTCCTGCACATGAAACTCTCTGTATTTCAGATTACAATAGTACATGTAACAACTCTATAGCATGGGGAACCGAGACAAAATTAGCCAGCAAACATATCCGGAAATAATGAAGGAACAACGTTCATTATTGTGCAACTAAAAGTTAATTAAAATCCAGGAATGAATTATCTTTATATCCATAAGAAAATACATGTAGCAATAAATACATAAGCAAATTGACCTTACTCAAAAAGATTGGCAAAAAGAATAAGAAACTGAAATTTGCAACCAAAAATTGTTCAAGGACAGTTTACCAAAGTACGAATGGCTGAATAACGGACGGATGTAATACTATGCCTCATAAATGGCCATAATCTTGGAGCCAACGTAGATAACATGTAAGGATTTTCTTCAATACTGATTCCTTCTCCGTTATCATCTACACAAACTGCTTCATTAAGATCAAATTCTTGTTTTTCTTTTGAGGCCAGGGCTCCAAACATCATCTGATCCTGAGAATATATTTCCGCCAAAAGATTCATTACACTGCAACAACAATTAAAAACTACTTAGATTTATTCAGCTTAATTTAAGTTGAGTCTTTCAACGTAATTTTCATATATAACATTTTACATATTAAAAGAAACAAAAAGAAAAAAACGATAAATTAATTCTGAAGTAGAAAATAACATAAAAGAACAAATAGCAGAGATACTGAAGTGCAAAAGTACCTGCTAGTCGAAGGACTTAAATCATCAAGGTCAAGCAAGATATCCCAGAGCAGCATAACAATGGAATGCAATGTTTGGCCTTTCATGGAGACAATAGCAGTAGCAGTAGGTATTAATGCATCTGCAGCAACTGCTCTAACATCATCATCAGGATCCTCTAGTCCAGCCTTACATGCAGGGAGAATAAAGTCTAGCAAATCATGAAGCATATCCTAATGGCAATAAAAGAATCATAAAAGAGTGTCACACGAGATAAACATAGAAGCTATCGTGGATTCCCAAACAATGTGTGCACAGCACACTTAATCCAAGAACATAGACAAATATTAAAAAAATTAAAATATAAACAAAAGCAAAACCTTACTTGTCGCACGGCAACCAGATATTTGATACCCAGAAGACTACCATGTCGAATTTCCCACTCTGGTCTACGCTGAAAAAACCAAAGAACTAGTTACAACAAATAAAACATTGACAGTATCCTATGGTAAATTGGTAACGGAAGTAGCAAAATTCACACAATTCCAATTCTCTTATATTGAAGGAAAGCATGAAATAAGTTCTATCATTACATTTACCTGCATTTGAAGCAAGATATTCAGTGTCTCATGAACCAACTTTGGATGCATGTACTTGAGCACAGCACCTAATGCCTGTGCACAAGTTTCTCGAACTGGAGAAACAACCTGATCAGACACATAGTCCCCGAAGCTGCAAGAGATAGAGAGAGCTTTTTGAAAATAAGGATCTCCGAAAAGATTTATCAAGTTAAAAACATTATCATGCAATAAGCCAAAGCTAATGCTAGTGACTAGTGCAATGGAAAACAAAAACCATACCGATCAAGTGACAATACACACAAGAACCGAGTTACATAATCTTGAAGAAATTCAGAATTTTTAAGCCAAGAATGTCTAGCCACTTTAACCAGGTTCATGAGCTCGCAATTTTCGGAAATATTTTTCAGTATGCCCGTCTTTTCTATGACACCCTTATCTTTTGCAGAACTCTTCGCATCAGCCATCTCAACACCTTCATTAGAAATACACCCAACATCATCAAGGTAAGATTGAGATTCCACCTTGACAGAACTAACATTGAGCTCCCCATTAGCCTGCTGAGCTGGAAAATTAGCTCCGCTAGCTTCAACTTTTGTACTGGCTTCAAAGACACTATTAATGCTGGGAGAAACCATTGTGTCCATCAATTGGGATGATGAATCTTCCAACTTTGGTCTCTTCGGAATTAACTCGGACTCTTCTGCTTGAACTTGCAAATTCAAATCGATCTGTCTTTCTCTTTTCAACGAACCTTTGTTACCTTTATCATTCGATTCAGATAATAATGCACCATTGCTACTAACATCAACCATAAAAACTCCCGCAGAAGCACCATGATGGGTTAAAATTTCTCTCAGAGCCATGACACATCCATGACGGACCTCCCAAACTGACAAAATATAGACAAACACTATCAGGTAACAGATAAAAATAGAAAGTTCCAAAAGCAGAATTGAAATTTGTTGCTGCTTTACCAGGATCGAACATATCAAGAATTAGTTGTTCAACGAAACTATGGAAAGGCCAGACCTCATCTCCATAATGCTCAATTGCTTCTTCATCAGTAAAAGCATCTGAGAGTACCTGACGAAAAAGAAAGCAACATTTCACATCTTTCAAATAACAAAGGACCAAGCATAACTATTTAAATATCATTGAAACATAAATGCTAATGCGTCACAATCAAACACAGAAATTAGTATCATAATCAAACCAATGATTTTAACAAGAGGTCTTCAGCAGAATTATGTTCTTGACTCTAAAATCAGGAAGTGGCAGAAGGATATGGATAACATCCTAATACCTTATTCGAGGTTGACAAGTCTGGACAAAATCCCTTAGGCGAGGCCATTTCTTGAGAATGTTGTTCCTCCGTATCCCCATCCTTGGACCAGCCGTTTGCCTGGTCTTTCGAATTTATTTTTGCTTTCCGTTTTAATAAATTAAGTTCCCTAGCACTTGGCCTCTTAGCTTTGAAACTAGGCACCATATTTGTAACTAGTTGCTGGACATTACGGGCAGATCTTGAGGTACAATACTGACGGGCTATCCCATTCGGGGAGTTCATTTTGTGCACAATAAGGTCTTCATCTCTTATCATATCGCTGACATCCATGAACTGCTCGCACACATCCAATCCTAGGGATTAAATCATAACATGTTAAGGAGCATGTTGAGATAATTCTAAACTCAGGGCACAATACATCAATGAGCCTTACATCACATTCAGAGAATAATTTAACTTTAGTTGCATGTGAGGTTTCTTTCAAATTGTCAGATGTTAACATATCAGAAATTGTAAACCATATAAATATACATGTCACAGTCATTACTACCCTTGGCTTAAATAGATTGGCAGAATAATGTTGAAGAAGTTAAGAAAAAAGAATATGTTATTTTGGACAGTGACTAAATTCAAGCAAGTACTCGAAATTAAATTATACTCCCTCCATTCTAAAATATAATAGCATTTTGTTAGTAAGTTAAATATTTCGAAGAATATCTATCCTTTTTCTGGTGCTAGAAGAATATTTATCCATTGGAGTCAAAAGTCACTATAACACGCTATATAAGGGTTACCCACGTAGATTCTTATTTATATTCATTTCTGGACATTTTTTTACCAGAGGTGGTTCAGAAAAATTATAAAATCTAAGAGCAAAATATGTTTCAATAATCACACACAAAGATTATGTTTTGGGAGATATTTTGATGTCTAGAGAGATTTTATAGAGACTTTAAGAAGATAAAGCAAAAGGGGCAGCATAAGAAAACATCCAATTATGAATTGAGGGTCAATCTAAAGCTCATTTTGCTCTTATATTTGGAATGAAGGGAGTATATAACACGTAAAAAGCAAGCCATAACAAGAAAAGCTATAGGAATTCCAAGGAGTGCACATCTTCATATTAAATCAAACAGCTACATAAAGGTAGACTGGGAACATATCAAGTATCAACTATCAACAATTTGACAAATCTAGTCATTTTTCAATTCACAATGCAAGAGATAAACGGATTGAGATAAAGAAATATGTGTGCTGACCAATATCTAATAAGAATTAATAATATTAAACTGACTCACCCAATCGCCGTTTAAGATTTTGTTTCTGTCTAGCCAATCTCTCCTTTGGGTTCTTGGTGTTATCAATTGCAACATCGTACTCCTGTTAGGAGGGGAAAAACACAGAATTTGAAGTGCATGTACAAGTATATACCAGAAAACAAAGAATCAAATGCAATTTAGACTCTTATGCAGCATTTATGTCATCACGAAAAGTCTTCATCTGGGGTCCAAATATTATATTTAAACAAAAAGGGTAGAAGTTTCCTCTCTATCCTCCCCGCTGTTCTTTGTGAAAATTGTACTTGCCTTATTCTTTTGGGGATGGATGGAGTAGTATGAATTATTTATTTGTTTAATATCCAGTATTTGACTCTTCATTTGGGATTCATTCTGCCTACCCCAACTAGTTTAGGAAAAAATCCACTATTGAGTTGAATGTGTCTTACTTCTTACTTGAGAGTTGAGAGCTCCATAGAGAAAAGTTGTTTTACTTGTTGTCAACTAGAACTTTTGAAGAAATTGCCGTTTCTTTTCAAATGTTTAAGAAGTAAATATTGACATTGTATTTTTTTTGGTCTATAATTTGGCCTTTCCGGAAAGTGGGGCCTTCTTCTCCACAAATAAAATATCATAGAAATAATGTAAACAAATGTTCTCAATATAAATACAGTTGATCAAATTTAAATTCGTGAAATAAATAGAATTGTTACAATGAAATCCATGTAACATACTTTCTACAGAATTTCAATAAAATATGAGACCACCCACAGCAACAAGAAAGACTAAGAAAAACGTAAATGCTACCCCGGGATATCTGAACTGGTGCTGTACTGGTGTGGGAAGCTTGCACTTTTCCTTGTAATCCTTTTTTAGTATTTGGATAGAAATGGAATCCTATTATAGGGAATCTTTCCCTCGTAAATTATTGATACTGAAATTTCTAGAGTCTTCTACATACATGTCACTCAAGCCAACTGGCATGAAAGTTAGTTAATAACTAGCACGCTGTCAAGTTGTCTTCTCTAACAGGATAGAATAGACAAACAAGGATTGCATTACATTAAGAATTAATTGGCTTCAAGAAAACTTTTCAAAACTATTATAGTACCTGTCCACCAGATGCCAACAAAGCCCCAAACTCCAAAACCTTATTTAGATCATAGCTGTTAAAATAGAATATTAGATGTTATTAGTCATTGGGAAAAACATGCATGTTCTCATCCATTTGTGCTTGTGACACGAAATCAAACTTAAATACATAATTTATATGACAAAAAAGATTACATCCAGTAGCACAAAACGAGGTTCAGAAAGCAAGAAAGATAAACAACTATTGTAGCGAACTGTGACCTTTTAAATGAAGTCCCTGCTACAAATTTAGGATCAAAGCTTGGCAATGCCACCACATCTTCTGCAGAACCAGAAATCCCTTCCTCTGACAACTTTTTCTCAACACAAGTACAGAGTTCAGGCAAAGTTGTATGCTTGACACTCTCGGCTATAGCTCCAATGGCATGAGCGGCAGCAACCCTAGTATCCCAGTTTTTACTACGGAGATATTGAGAAACCTAAGAACAAGGCAATCATAAAAAACAGTTAACAAACAAATATTCTGCATCAACGTTGAGCCAGATAAATAAAATTCCAGTTAGTATCATCTTAATCAAATAACAAGATAATGAAACGGCACCAATTTCTCAAAGCAGTATTTTCATCCCCATTACAGTTCAGTTCCCATTGGCTGCTTATATTTAGAAATATAAGGTTCTTCCCCAAGTCAATGCTTTTGTGTAGTCTCAACTTTTATAAAGAATAAAGCACTAATGATCTCTATCTATCAGGATTGTAAACCTTATAAGGCAATATCCCAGGACATTCGCTTTTATGTGCAGAATGCTCACTAAAGATTAATAGCAATAAAGCACCAAGAGGGAGAGACAACCTGTACTCATGGTGTATACAAAATAAAAAAATGGGAAAACACAAAAAATACAGCCTACACTGAACAGCCCACACACTATAAAGAAGAAAAGCTACTAACCACCTCTGCTTCAAACCAAATTAAACTCCTACACAAAATTGCATAAACAATACAACAAACAAGGGAAGGCCTCATCTTGCCCAAAAAAGAAAATAGTAAATTCATGAACAAAGCTTTGATATGAGCAAGCATTCTTTCACAATCCTCAAAGTTCTAATCCTTTCGCTATAAATTGTCCCCCACATTATTCTGAAATAGCTTATTATCCTTCCCCCTTCCAAGACTGTGTAAACTTATCAGGAACAAGTAGACATCAAACCCTCTTCAAATGCATAGATTAAACAAGCCAAGACCAACTAATGTGTAGATACATCAACTTTGTGAAATGCAATAACAACTAATTAATTCCATACTGCAGTTCCTATTTTCATCATGCACTATGAATGGAAGCAGAGTTGAGCCAAAAGAGTAACATGCATCTTTTATATTCATCACTAGTTATTTCCAAGTCCAAGGTGCTGACTATTGGGAATTGACAAATATTTAAGAAATAAGGGGTGGTCTAATATATTATTCCTGTCAAATAAAGAAAGTCTATGTTCCATAAAAGTTGCATATTTTCCAGCTTTGATCAGAAAGAAATAGAAACAACAATAGCATTGTTTTAAGTTTTAGGAAGTGTCAATTGCCCACCATGAAAGGACATCTTGACGCCTGGGGGACCGACTGACTTGTTAATTGATATGATTTCAAGTGATTAAAGAACCTAATATGACCTCTAATTAGTGGTCTTTAGTACTGCATATTCATAGAATGTTATACTACTAAAACAACAAGAACCAAGCCCACATTATGCACTCAATTCTCACTGATTTAAGAAAATAGCAGAAATAAAAGAAAATAATTTTATAAGCATCAAAATTTTGATAAACAAGAAAAAGCACAAACGGTCAAGAAATGTCTGAAAATTCAGGCTGAAATACATGCCTTGTATAACAGAGTGTTCAAGTCCTGAGGGTGTAATTTTGCAATGTCCCCTATCTGCCGAGCTGCTGAAAACCTCGTTGCTTGTGTGGAGCCAGCTTACAATGGGTTAAAGAAACAAACTACCAGGGTGCAGAGAAGCCCAAGCCAAAATCACTCTTTATGTTTTTCTCCTTGATCTCTTTGGTAGGTGGGAAGAGTTCAATGAAGTTTTAATACTAAATACAAAGAACTAAAAATAAATAAATAAATAAATAAGCTAAAATTTATACGATATTAGAACATTTTGCCCCGTCCTTCTTTTAACAGGAATTAGATGTTTGGCAGAAATCAACCCATGACAACTATGATTACCTTCTCTCTTCTGTTCCACAAATGATTTTATTTTTCAATTTCAAGAGTCAATTCGTTAAATTCTAAAATTTAAAATTGATGTCATTCCTTACAAGAAAACAACAAATATTTTAATGAGTCAAGCTTTTTAGTAGTTTACAACATTAACAATTGTAGTGACTAAAATTAGATGAATTCATGTTAATATTAAATGTGTACAGAGACATATGATTACATGAACGTAACAAAATAAGCAAAGCCCTAGATTTGTGTATATAAAGGATCTAAAATCTATCACACCAGAAAAGGATACTGTCCAGCAAAGTCAGAAGCCTGTGAAGACGAGAGGACTGCTGAGCCATATCGCGTTTTATCCGAATACCCAGCAACAATAATTATATATCATCAATGTCGAAGACAGACCAACAGCATTCCAAATTTATTCCAATAAATTGCATTGCTGTGCCCTAAAAATAACAAATCACACAGGATTAAATAAGTACTAAACCAAATAATTCCGAATCAAAGTTCAATGTAGAGTCCGCAAAAATTTAAAATTTGACCCCAAATGGTATCTTCTATTCGAAACTACAACAAATTTTGACGTATTTGCATTATTAAATCGATTCACAAAGGCTGACGGATAAGGGGGAAATACGAGGATTGCGGAAAAGTAAGAGACAGGAGATTTACTGAGAAATCCAAAATGGGGGAAAAATTGCATCGACTATGCGTCTGAATTATCCGAACGGCGAACACCGACTAAGATCGAACGGAACCCTAGGATGGTTACGCTTTTTGTTTGTTGCATGAGCGATCCTATCTCTGTGTGTGTGTGTGTATATATATATACACACGCACTGGTAATTGTGAATATTCCATTTTCAAGTTTTCAACTCCATGCTCTACAGAGCAACAAAAAATTAAAAAATAAAAATTGGAAAAAAATAATAATATATTATTACTTAAATTATTTATTAGAAATTAATTTTAGGCACTCAAAAAATTAGGCCATCGTCTATCAAATGAAATTATTTATAAATAAATAAAAAGAAAAAGAAAAGTTTATTTATTAAAGCGCCATTAATTTACAAAAATAATTAACTTGTTTATATTTGATAATTCTAATCCGAAAAAAAAAAATCTCATTTTTTAAATCAACACATTGATGAGTAAGTTGTCAGACTATCGTATATGAGTATTAAATTTTAGTAATACCAATTTTATTTTTGTTTGTATATATTATTTATATACTATTCACAAATAACATAAATGTATATAATCTTTTTTGAGTTAATAAATGCATATATAACCTAAACAAAATTATGTTTTGATATGGTAAAAAGTTATTTAACTTAATTTTTTTTTATTAAATGAGACTCCTCATTTCGGCGGAAGTTGATATGTTTTGACTTTTAAAAAGCTAATTGCAAAATTATATCAAAATTAATAAAAATTTATTCAAATTTCAAAAAATAATAAATATTATATTTAATAGTACTTTTTAAATTAATAGGATATCAGTCATTTTTTTCATAACAGACCAATTATTATTTTGGTGTAATTGAGAGAGTACTGAATAATTCATTTTTACTGTCTATTATTCATATCAAATTTTATTTATATTCTTCGAATTGTTAGAAATAAAATTATATGTGATTATTTGTATTCAAGTGACTTGTACAAGTATCAACTAAGCTTAATAATTCAGTATTCAGAAATACTTTTTATAAATTCAGAATAATTCAGATACGTATTTGTAAAAACTCAGTATTTTTAATATTTTGAAGTACTAAATAAAATTATTTGGTTTTCGACAAAAAGAATGTCAACGTTAAATTTAGGCAATATTTATTCTCGTACGGAGCGCCGCAAAGTTTTTGTGGACCCCACAACCGAAAACGTGTGGACCCCACTAACATTCGTTAGACGACTTTTGATGCCCTAAAACTTAAATTATTCGCCTGTCACTTTCTACTATTACTCCGACAAAGATT
>JAUMHB010027529.1:0-21615 GCA_032359685.1 Pittosporum tobira
ATCATCATCATCATCATCATCATCATCATCATCATCATCATCATCATCATCATCATCATCATCATCATTATTATTATCATTATTATTATTATTATCATTATTATTATTATTATTATTATTTTTATTATTATTATTATTATTATTCACTGAAGCTGGGTTTGGGTCATTTGGTCAGTGGGTCAACCCACCGCCCTCCCCTATAGTCGGCCGGCCATGATCCCTTTTCGGCCACCGGAAGTGTCACCTTCTCTGGCACAGGCCGGATTTTGGGCCCAGCACACCCTCACGCACACACACACACACTGGATCGAGGGGGGAAGGCCGATTTTGTATGTAAAATTCGATTTTAGATCCGAATTCACCATCCCCGTCGTGAAACAAGCCTGGAATGAAGGTGACAACGTCACCTTCCCCACCTCCAGCGAGACTGCCATGGCGGGCAGTCTCGTTTCCGGCCAAACTTAAAATGCGCGGTTTGGGGGCCAAAAATTGCAACTTTACTTAGGTAAAACGATGCTTGCGACCCTCTGAACATGTTCCAATCATCAAATCGAGCCCAGGTTGAGTGGTTAACATGAATCGATGCGATCTTGACAAAAACCCTAGGGTTTCTGAAACTGCATCGAATTCGTACCATTCTGAACTCGGTTGGATCGATTGACGGTACCAACGTGTTCCATTATACTCCTATATGCTATCTAAAACCCCAATTGGACTTAAACAATAACAAAATTACAATTTTGAATTCGGCTCACCAAGAACAAAAACAAGATTTTAAAGATTCAACTTTTTGAGTCGTGCGACTGAAATGTGGATTAGGGTTTGCTTTGGATGCAATATAAAGACGATCTGTAACGTTAAACAACAGTCCACGATGCAATAAAAGGACTGCAGATCGAATTGGACAAAACTGCAGAATTTCAAAAGTTCTAGGGAAAAGAGAAAAGAACATAAATGGAAAGAGGGCAAAAAGAAAAAAGAAAATGGGGAAAAAGGGGAAAAAGACAAGAAGTTTTGGGGAACTGCGCATGTGGGTACCACTTGGTCAACTGAGCTGAAATTCAAAATTCAAACTGCTATTTTGTCTCGATTCACGAGTCGAATAATTTAATAATTGAATAATAATTTAAAAAGTCAAAATTTGAAAAATATAATATTATACTCTATTCCTACGTTTTGGCACGTTGCGATTCCAACGGCGCTGTTCGTTTTTCCATACGATGCTCCGGTCAAAAAGTCAACTCTAGACTATGTCAAATCAAAAATCCGACGGCGTTTTCGGATCACTATTTTTCCACGCTGATTCTAGATCTTTGATCCGTTAATGATTTTGAACACTTTTTAACTTTCGGGTTAAAATGACCAAAATGCCCTTGGACACAATTTTTCCCAAAAATAACCAAAATGCCATTGGTCATATCTTTTGCCAAAAATGACTAAAATGCCCTCAAGCATAACACTTGTTAGAATTACCAAAATTTTCTTAAGCATAATAATTGTCAAAATAACCAAAATGCCCCTAGTTATTATATTATTATTTTAATTCAATTCTTGAAATGTAGTGACGCAGAAAAATTCTACTGGATATCATAAGAGAAAATTTTATTTTATTAATTGTTCGCAAATTTTGGGTTCTTACATTCTCCGCCCCTTACAGAAATTTTGTCCCCAAAATTTTACATATGGAATAATTGGGGGTAATTTTCCATATCGCTTTCTAGCTCCCACGTTCCTTCCTCGACGTCGTGGTTCCTCTATATCACTTTGACCAACACAATTTCTTTGATGCGCAGTTTCTTAACTCGGTGATCGACTATCGTCATAGGGACTTCGACGTAAGTCAAGTCCTGGTTTATCTCAATCGGTTGGTAGTCAATCGCTATATTGAAGTCGGGTTTGTATGGGCGTAGCATAGCTATGTGGAACACATTGTGAATATGCCCTAATGCTGGCGATAGGGCTAGCTCGTAGGCTACTGCTTCGACTCTCCTCAAGATTTGGAAGGGTCCCACAAATTTGGGGCTCAGTTTCCCCTTCTTACTGAATCTCATCATTTCTTTCTAGGGCGACACTTTCAGGAATGCATATTTGTCCACCTCTAGGGTTCGATCTATGCGGTGGCGATTCGCGTAGTCTTTCTGTCTATCCTAGGCTGCTTTCATCCTTTTGCGAATGACCTTGATGGCGTCCTCGACTTATTGCACCAGTTTAGGTCCTTCCAGTTTCCTCTCCCCAACTTCATTCTAGTACAGTGGGGTCTTATATTTTCTCTCGTATAATGCAACAAAAGGTGACATCTCTATACTCGCATGATAACTGTTGTTGTAGGCAAACTCGATCATCGGTAGGTGCTCATCCCAACTTCCTTTGAAGTCCAAGGTACAAGCTCTTAACATGTCTTCCAATGTCTATATCGTTCTTTCACTATGTCCGTCCGTCTGGGGGTGGTATGCCGTACTCATGTCGAGACGTGTCCCCAAATATTCCTGTAGCTATGACGTATACGACACAAATCATTAAACTTGACTATGTGTCGAGGATGACGAAATGACTTTGTGTTGAAATGATTTTGTGTTGAAATGACTTAGTGTCAGGCAGAAATGCCAATTAATGTTCAATTATTCAAAATATTGATTGTTGAATGGCATGATAAAACATTTACTCGTATATCATGCATTCTTTGATGAGATTCATATTAGCTCGTGAATTCAAAAATTACTGTTTTAATAATTCAAGGTTATACCGTTTTACCTGTTTGACTGGAATGATCATTTTATTCAAAATGGAATAATTTCTTACTGAGCATCTTTCGCTTACTCTTGCTATGTTTTTATAAACCTTCCAGAAATTATCAAGCAAGGCGAATCCTCAAAGGGCAAGGGCAAAGTAGAGTATTATTAAATATTCCCGGATTTGTTCTAACTTGATTGTTGTAATTTGAACATTGTGCGACTTCTGTTCATGCCTATTAAACCCTGTTATTGTAAAACTTTAACTTTTAATTAAGTTTGCGTTTTCGCTGTGTAAATTTATTCCTTGTAAGATAACAGTGTGAGTTGCTGAATATTGGCTGCTCAACATGATGAAATTATATCTGACGATCAAATTTTCACGAAAATTCAGAGGTGAAAATTTGAGAGCGTCACACAGTTTTTTAATAAATAATGGAGAAAAGAATCTTGTCGACAATAGTATCTATGTGGAAGCCCCACATTGATTCGGCCATCTTCGCTTAGAAAAAGACTATCGCACTCTTTGTAAGTTTACAAAGATTTGAGGTAAAGAAAAAAGGAAGAAAAAAGAAAAAATATATATAAAGTTATAAATGTTTTTTTTATTTGTGAATTTGTAATAGAAATTAAATAATTTATTTTCTTATGTTTGTTAATTAAAATATATATATATATATATAATACATTATCATTTTATCCTTCTTTAATTTCTTAAACTTTGTTTGTAAGCTTGAATAGAAAGAAAAATGACATAAAATTAATTAAAACAAAAAATATTATAAATAAATAATATATTTTTATTTAAAAATAAATATTATATTATATTATATTTTTAATATTTATTCAGTTTAAAAATATAAATAAATAATATATTTAAAATAAATAATGTATTTTTATTTACAAATAAATAAAATATTTTTATTTTTAAATATTATATTTTTAATACCTATTCAGTTTTAACTTTTAAATATAAATAAATAATATTTTTATTTAAAAACATAATTTTAAATAAATAATATAGTAAATATTTGTTGTGTTTAGAAATTGAGAACGTGAGACTTAGATAATACAGACTGAGAGAGGTTTCCTTTTCCATCCAAATCTTGCCAAATTTGGACAAAAAATATTTTCCTCTCTTTTGCCTCTTTTCTTTTCCTTTGCTTGAAAACTTACAAACAAAAGAAAATTTTCTTTTCTTGCATTTTCTTTTCTTTTCTCTTGGAATCTCAAACTCACAAACAAGGTCTAATTACAGTTATAAGTTTGGCTATAAAAAACCACGGAGTCATTTTAAATAAAAGACATGCTTAAAAACATTTTTCGAAAAAAAATTGATGCTTAAAACATTTTAGTTGATACCAGCAAGCGTCCAAGACCATGACCACTTTACTAACAATCAAAGTCAGAGAAGAAATTACGTTGAAAATAATAGCTGTGATGAAAAGATAACAAAGCCAATACCCGTAAGAGTTAGCAAGCCACAACATTAAAGAGTGTGGTATACATTACAAACAGTGCCAAATTAATCATCATCGTCAAGAACACTACGTCGCCTCTGGATCTGAGATAAAACCAGTAGCATGTAAATCATAATAATGAATGTAAAAATGATCAAAGTCGTGGATCCAAGAAGCAAATCAAAGGAAAGTCTTGAGACATGTTATTCACTTACTGTGACTTTGGTCTGCTTAGTTGTTTGGGTATTGATCTGTTCCAGCAATGATATGAGCCTCTCTTCAGAAACCTATAAATCAATTTATTCATCTATTTAAAGATTGCATACTTAGGAAAAAAAGAAGAGTAAATACATCTATCTATTAAACCAGACATAATAAGCATGTTCCAAAGTCCAACCTTCTCAACTATCTGACCCATTTGGGCAGCTCTCAGTATAACATCTTCAACTCCTCTGGCCTTGTCAGGCTTCACCAACGCAATTCGAGCAACTGCATGTAGATATGACATAAGACCTTTAAGGAATATAATGGAGAGCAACTAAAAGGACAACATCAAAATAAATACAGGGAAGCATGTCTGGGGTTCCCATTATCCTATTTTTTCATTAAGTTGGTTATAGATGTTTGTCACAAGTTTTAAGGATTTACTCCCTCGCAGTTCCTCTAAGTCTCTTTCTGTCTCTAATTTGGCGGTGACCCTTTGTTAGATAGTCCACTACCCAGCAAAAGCATTTAAAGAATGGCAATAGAAATGATAAGATATCAAAGAATCCAACAGCAACTAGAGTTACATGCTTAAATGCAACTGACGTACTAAGCTGAAACTTCAACTAATGGCGAAAGCCATGCCTGTTAAACTTAACAGAAGTAAGAATAACGAAACAAGCTGCAAGCATTGAAAACAATTTGGAGATGAAACAAGGATCAAGTTAGTGTCTTAGAAAATGCAATTTCTGACATAAAATTACTTTCCCGAAACTATAAATAATTATCCTAATCAATATAAACTAAAGGCCTAATTACTTACGTCTTTCCCGTGCTTGAGATGAAACAATCTGACTAAGCATCATTTGTCGCCGTTCCTCTGCCTCCCTAGATTAGTTGGTTGAATAATTTAGATCAATATAAGAGTAATAAACCAAATGCCAACAATTTATTCCACTGTTGCACCGGTGAGAGACTGATAAAATTTCAGAGAGAGACAGAGAGACACCTTTTAGTTTCCTCCTGGGCATTTTTCTGTTCAGGGTTTTGCTGACTTGCCTATTAATCAATAAGTTCAGTTTTGAGTTTTGCAATCTTATTCTTAATGTCCAAAATGGAAAGCCTTAAAGCACAATAACTGGTATTTATTCAAAGAGGCAATCACTCACAGTGCCTTGTTGAGCCATCAGCTCCTGTATTCTTCTTTGCCTGATAGCCTCCAGCTCCGGATCAGCCTAAAAACGGCAAGAATGATTTATATTCAAGCCCCATTAATGCTTAACCAATATCTGCACATCCTTTTTTTTGAATTTTGATAGGGACGGGATAGATTACATCAGGAATCAACTAAGACCTAATAAAAGTTTAAAGGTGAACAAGAACTAACATCCTAATGGTTCTATTCTCAGAATACCATATACAAGTACGGTTACAAATACACCAAAAACAATTATTTATGACAACAGAACCAGTCCACCTATTGGTAAATCAGCTTTAAAACATGAAATCATAAGCACCCTACAGATCCCATATACAAAGCTGATGAAGTAATAAAAACGTCAACTTTACTATCTTAATTCAATAAAGAACCCATGGTAAATGCATGTCATCCTGTAGCACTTCAAAAATAGATCATTCGGGGAAAAAACATAAATTTAGGAACTTTATTAGTATAATACTCTGGAAAAAATTAAGAAGTTTAATTATCGTTGAGTAGTAACGAAAAGAAATCAAGCTAAATAGTAATCTAGATACGATACAACCATTTTCAAGCTCCAATTAAACGGAGTCCAATCGTGAATCATAATTCTAAAC
Organism: Pittosporum tobira; assembly: GCA_032359685.1. Classification (NCBI taxonomy): domain Eukaryota; kingdom Viridiplantae; phylum Streptophyta; class Magnoliopsida; order Apiales; family Pittosporaceae; genus Pittosporum; species Pittosporum tobira. Next base: position 6,209 of record JAUMHB010027529.1, read on the forward strand.
CTAGCTTCAATATTCATATATACACGTGTGCATTAGTCAACATATATACGAATCTATAATACAGAGAAGAAGTTACCATGGAATTGGAGCAGAGTGGACGTGGGAGACAACTCTTAGGATTGTTGTAGAAGACGACGGTGGCTTCAAAATTCTGGGGAGAAATAAATAAGCCTTATATGGCGTAAACGCTTTAAGCTACAATCGGTTTGTAACTCGGGTACCCGGATTGTTTTGAGAATGGGTTGGAACCGGAAAGTATGTTCGAGGATTAATAAAGCAAAACTGTTTTAAGAATGATGTGATTAACAATTTTAAGTATTAACAAAAATAAATTTAAAATATTGATTTTTTTTTTTTAAGTGAACGGCGACAATAATTTAATTATATTTATAAATATACTAATTTCAAATCATAATTCGACAATAACCATTAGATTTGATAAAAGTTAATCCACAATTCGTCCACTAAATAGGCTGACTTTAGACCTTTCATTTTTTAAGTAGGGACAATGGTTACAAAAATAAGGAGGAGGGGAAAGAAAATGGACCCAAATGTCAATTCTAAACTAGTTGCTTGTAAATTTATTAATACTTTGTACATTGATGAAGCTTTATTTCTCTGTGTTAAGTGAAACAACTAACTCAACAATACTATATGATATTCCATATTTATTTTTAGAAATTATTTATTGATTTGATTAATATTTTTAATTTTTAGAGAATAACAAATTATTTTTGTAATAAATATGTGATTAGAAAATTATGATTGAAAAGATTAATAGACTATTTATATTTAATATTATAAATGGTCTATTTAATATTATAAATTAATTGACTCACTTAGTCAAGTAAAAAACCAACTATGCTATTGATGAGTTATAGATAAATATTGAGTTAATGATCAATTATGTTCAAAATGTGCCAAAAATGCAAACAAAAAATTTAGATTGACACGATGAGTTCTATGCTGCTTGTGTTTATATACACATGTATAGACTCCAATAAAATATTTATCTTAAATCTATTTAGGGCCCTAATTAGATGATTACATTTTATTTTCTTTTAAGGTATGAAAACAAAGTATATCGTTCAAACTCCAAACACCTTACAAATACATGTGATGGCGCAAAAAATGTGAGATGTTTTAATGGATAAATTTTATTATATACTTTTAATTTTATTTAATTTTTTAATTTATTTTTTATATTAAATTTATTTTTTAATATTTCAAATATGTTAATTTGTCCTCTAGAATTTATATTTATGTGAAAATATATATCCCTTCAAATAATTATTAATTTTCAGTGCAAATAGGATGTATGTTTTACATAATGTGTAGGTAATTACATAACTATTAAAGACACGTTTCAAAATTATTGAGTTAAAAAATTGCGTTATCATTTATTAGTGTGCATGGCTTAAAATTCCAATTGCAACCATAAACAGTTCAAAAATTTGACCCTTTTTTTATAATGTGGTACTCATTATGTTTCATAAAAAAAAAAAAAAAAAAATGAGACTAGGCACCGTTTTTGTTATTCTAAAAAAAATGATATAGATACGTTTTTCAGTCAAAATATGTGGTCCGTGTTTAAAGAAATAGAATTTTACAAGAATACTTAAATTTTATGTGACTCAATTTTTTTTCTCTCATCATAAATAATTTTTCTTAAATTACATATTTTTGGTGTTTGAATTTATTTTTTTTGGACAAAGGGAGTGTATATATTAACACAAAAATATAAATATTAGAAAATAGATTAACATATATAAAATATTAAGATATAAATTAAAATATTGAATATAATCAGGAGTAAAATATGAAATTTACTCTATTTTACTCTCATGGTCGAGCTGGAAAATTTAAACTGGACACTGATCAATAATCACGTATCTTTAACGAGTTCAAATTTATTGTTTTATTTATTATCTCATCTGTTGTCTTAAAATTAATTTAAGGGTTGTATTACATTTAAGTCATATAAAATTTATTTTTATTTTTTATAATTAATAAATTTAAATAAAATACAACCGTTGGATCGAATTTGAAGACTCACCCTTCGACGTCCGTTCAACCTAACCACAAATTACATAAGACATCATTTTCAATTAATTACCGTACTTTTAATAGAATAGACTATTAGTAACAGTGTCCAACAAGCCATCTTTGGCCCCTCTCTACAAACTCACTCTCAGCCGTTGGATAACAAGAATATTATCAATTCAGATAAATCAATGTTCTAATCCAACAGTCCAGATTAATCCCAACTTGTATTCCAGATCAAAAGCTCAGTCACATAAGTCGCTCCACTGCAAAGACCAGAAACATACATACATACATACATACAGGGGTCTATAGTCCTGTTGACTTTAAAATAAATTAATAAAAATTCTGAAAAATATTTTTTTCTAAGGAATAAACTTTTTTAAAACAATTTAGGATTTTGACAATCTAGCCTAAATTAAAAATTTTAAAAATTAATTTTTTAACACTGAAATAGATGAGTATATGTTGTTCTAATAATCCTGCTTCTTCTAAATTATTTAGAAGATTGATTTAGCATTTAACTTTGATTAATCATTATCTAAATTGATTAATCTTAATTTAGAAACTAAGCCCGACTAATTCTTTTTAAAATACTAATCGTGTGTACGAGTGGTCCATAATCATAGTTTACTGGTATTTAACATCTGTAAAACTGGATAAATTACGTATGATGATATTCCGCACTCATGCATACATACATGTATGATGATATTCTGGAATCTGGATACATGAACTGTAAACAAGAAGCTGTGAATGTTGACTTTTAGCCGATCTGTGGAGTAGTGTGGACCATTTTATGCATACATACATGTATGATGATATTCTTCACTCATACATCAGTGATTTTACTCGCTCACTGTCTCACTGATAATCTCATACCTGAAATATAGTGCCGAAAGAGCTGAAACCCCAGAAACCTGGAACCCAGGAACCTAGAACAGGGACCGGAGCTAACTCATTAAAGTACCAAAAATCAATTACTTTCAAAAAAATGGGTTTCACAATGGGTTTAAATCTCCTCCTCCTAGTAGCAATGGTAGCCACCAACATCCTGTCCCTGTACCATCTCTCCTCCACCATCCAATCCAAACCATCAACTCCCCCTCAAGTCCCTGACCACCTCCTCCACCAACTCCACACCATACGCGCCACCATAAATCATCTCACGCGCCTCCAACGCACCACGGCCACTACCCCCCAAAAAAAACAAAATATCCCATCTGACCTCCTCCTTTACACCCACATTTCCCCTATAGCCTCCTCTTGCCATAACCACCCTGATCTCCTCCACCAGTATATGAATTACACCCCTTTCTCCATCTGCCCACTCGACTCCGCCGTGGCAGAGTCCCTCATACTCCGCGGCTGCCACCCTCTTCCCCGCCGCCGCTGCTTCACCAAAACCCCATCCAAAACCCCCACTTCCCTCCCCACAAACCCTTTTTCTCCTTTACCGGATAATGCCCTTTTATGGAACATTTACACTTGCAAAATCTTTTCTTGCCTCAATCCGTACTTGGGGTTCGACATGAAAAGAGAAAAGTCCCAATTTTTGATTTACAAAACAGATCTAGATCTCCCGATCCAGCAATTGCTTCAACTAGCTACATCAAGCAACTTCGTACTTAGATTAGGACTAGACATTGGTGGGGGGACAGGCACTTTTGCTGCCCAAATGAAGAACTACAATGTGACTGTTATTACTACAACCATGAATTTGGGTGCCCCTTACAATGAGGCAGTGGCATTGAGAGGGTTGGTTCCACTCCATGTGCCACTTCAGCAGCGGCTGCCAGTGTTTGATGGGGTGTTAGATCTTGTTAGGTGTGGGCACGCCGTGAACAGGTGGATTCCGGTGGCGGTGATGGAATTCTTGTTGTATGATGCTGATAGAGTGTTGAGAGGTGGGGGATTTCTTTGGTTGGATCATTTTTTCAGCAAAGGGGTGGATTTGGAGAAGGTTTATACTCCATTGATTAACAAACTGGGGTACAAGAAGGTCAAGTGGGCTCTTGGGGATAAGGGGGATTCAAGTGGGGTGAAGAATGGGGAGGTTTATTTGACTGCACTTTTGCAGAAGCCCATGTCAAGATGAGGCTTCAGTTCAGGTAATTTGATTTATTTAAATTCGTTATTTGACTTGTTTGTGTTAGTTTGCTCTGAATCATTATCATTTCTTTCCTTCAATTTAGTTTGCGAATTTTTATAGATGTAGTAGTGCCGTAGTGGTAATTAACTAGTTGTGATCTGAACTTGTCAACTAAGAATGAATATCTGTGTCGAAATGTACTTGTGATCTGAACTAAGAACGAATATAGCTGTAGTAAGTCAAGTAAGAATATGCCTATTTATCATGGAGTAAATAGAATGTGAACATTTGTTCTGCAACATTAATGTTTAAGCGATAAATCGAAGTTAAAATTTGATGAAGGCCAAAATTTTCAACAGCCGCAAAAGATTTATGTCCTTTGTTTTGCAGTTGTTAACAGAGACTTAATTTTGGTATCATCTGACTTTAAAGTTTGTGTATAGGAACAAATTATGATGTTGGTCTCTAAATGGAGGATGGTAGTTCAATGGCAAAGTCATTTATAAATTCCATAGAGTTGATTTCATATATGAGATTAATTTATTGATGGAACTATGAGAATTTATTGTTTTTAGTAGATGGGTGTGATTGTTGTGGCAGCTGGAAGGATCACAACGTGGTATGCAAATGCTCTACCCCAAAAATGAACCTTCTCATATCAAGTATTTTCCTGGCATTGTCTGATATCAAGCGTACTTATCAAAAAAACAAAAGTTGAGCAAGTTAATTTTCAGGCTTTGTTTGAATATGTTGGTCGATTGTGTGTTACCCTATCAATCAAGTTGGTAGGAGCAAAATCATTATTAAATTTATGGTAACCTTCTACCCCTAATAGTTTAGTATAAAAGGCGCAACCGCGCAATTGAGTTGATGGTAATGTCGTTCTAGTCTTGACAGTGATGATCTAGTGCTTGCTTGTTGATTTCTTGGTCTTTCATTAGGTACAAGTACAACCTTCATGACAACATCCTTCTACTTACGATACATTTTAGTCCAAGTCTTTTGGTGTCTATTTTCCCATTTGAATTTTATGTTGTTCACTTCTTTTGCGGGATCACGGATATTAGTGGTCAATTTTCCTTAATGCAAAGAAAGAAATTGGAGTGCATTTCACTTTTCTTAGTAAAAATAAAGTATAATTTCTTAAGGTGATGGTACGATATACTTTTCATTCGTTTGTTATTAGAGTAAGTGTTTGCATTGAGGACTTACATAGGTGGAGCTCAATGGTTCCCCTCATATCTAACCTTGAGCTTTTTCATTCCTAATTTGTTTTAGTATCAGTAGACCAACTCTAACTTATCAAAAAAAAAAAAAAAAAAAACCTCCAACCACCCAAGTCTCCTTTGATAGATGTAGAACTGTAAAACTAGGTAGTAAAGTGACATAATTGTCATAGTCCGACACTAATGTTTAGGTCTTTAAAACTTGGGGTGAGCATAGAATTTTCTTGTCCATCAAAGATTTAGTTGAAATATCATCTCAAATATGAAAGCATGTACACAATTATACATGAGAAACGTTCTATCGAGTAAAACTTTCTAAATAGTTTCCAACATTTACGATTGTTTTGACTAAATCATATGAATCCATAATTTTTACTCTCTAAATAGTTTCCAACATTTACGATTGTTTTGACTAAATCATATGAATCCATAATTGTGAAATTTAGGATTTTGCTTATTGACCAACCAAAGTCAGAAGGAATTGTTTTTGTGAGACAAAGGAGTATACCTGTTATGTATCTTCCACTAACATATAACTCATACGTCCGCTTCTTTGGCACTTTAAATATAAATCATGCTTCGAATTACTTATTTTTGTGAAAAAAGTGTCGATCTTGAACTTTTGTATATGACACTGGATACATGATTCTTTCCTTAAACTTCTCAATCTGACTTAACCTTTGTCCCGCTTTATACAATACAGGAACAGTGATGCATAAAATCAATCTTTCTTCAACAACTCCACGGACCACATTTTATGGACTCTCCCCTCGGATTGGTGAATCAAGTCCATACGACACTAAACTATCAAGGCGAAGGCCCTCTCGAAGTGCTCGTAGAAGTTGTAACCTATACAGTGCCATTTGTTGTAGTGTGTTTTAGCTGTTTTTAGTTTATGTTATAGAAACAGTATAAGATGTAAATTTTTTCAAGCAGATTGTAAGGCTTCCATTAGAACATGAATAGCAAACTTGCTTTCACGATCACCTGCAACCAAACAGAACCCCTGTACAAATTGCAAAATCTGCAAGCCGGGTAGGGGGAGATGTTTTACAGTAAGCCTTTATTTGCAACTCGGATAAATTACAAAATAAATAAAAATAAAAGGAGTCGTCCAGCTAAGGTCGAAAAAACAAATCCAACATGCTAAGATCAGAAAACTAACGCACAGCATGCTAAGGTCAATCGACTACCTTTGCACTTCCATACAGATCAAGTCTTGCTTAACGTTTGTAAGACCCACATGTTCACATTGTTTGCTCATTTACCAGCTTTTATACGGAGAAGGTGACGCAAGTCCAGCTTATCGATCTTCGCAGCAAGTATGAAATCATTTTCTGTCAGTCCAGCTGCACATTAATGTAACTCGTGTTAGAAAATACCATCTCCCTCCTGACTTTTCTTCTCAATGTATTGGTAAGCAATCTATGTTAAAAACAACTCGGGAAAAATGCAAAACAAGTTATTATGGGTCAGTTTGCAGCACGGAGGATCAAATAAGGTGTGCTTTTGTAATGAACTGTCATATTAGGATCGGCTAAAATCACAAAGAAAACATCAATAAAGTAATTGTTGTTTAATATTATTAAAACTTTAACCAGCTACCTAATCAAGCACCAGCACTATATCAACAGTACAACCATAGGAGGAATTAACCACTTGACTGCAAATATTAACCGGGAATTAACATTAATAAAGGCTCAACTTGATTCCTAGATATATACTTCATCTGTTCCAAAATATAGGGACAGAAGTATGATTTTCTAAAGTCAATTCGGATGTTTTAAAATGCATAATAGAAATAACTAAATTTGAGTTTTAGTTTACAAATTTCACAATTGTATTGGCTATAATCAAATGAATGAATATCAATTTTGAATTTGAGAATGTTATGAATTGACTTTAAAAAGTAAAGAATGCTCTTATATGTTGAAACGGAGAGAGTACCTAGTCCAGTTATAGCTTTTAACATAGCCATGTTTACCAAAACAATCAACATATATGATATTTATTCATGATCAGCCCTATGGTTGCTGAAGATCCACAGGTCACAAAAGTTCTGACCTTTGATTGTACTTAATAATGCAGTAACTTCATAACATGTGGTAGCATCAAATTAAGTAAAAATTCTGAGAAGGAACTTGTTAATTGCATAGTTGTCTAAAGAACAGATAATCCATACCTACAGCATGGGTCCATATATCGAGTTTCACATTGTTCCATCCAACAAGATGAAGATCTGGGTGATGACCTGCACAGAAGACGAGCAAATTCCTCAAAAACCAAAATCTCTAGCATAACCCTGCTTAGGGGGGGCAATATGACAAAAATGCCCTTCAAGCATCCAGATTCCAGACTGCTAAATTAGATTACTGAATCATTTAGTAGAGAATGATATACCTTCCGCTTCGGCAAGAGCAGCTACAGCTTCAAAAAACTCTAATCCTTTCAAGAAAGTCTTCACTTTCCATGACCGATGCAGCTTTAATACGCCACCTTCAGTGACCAGATTCCATTCAGGTACCTACATGATATAAGGTATTGCACCGGTAAAACAAGTACTTAGAAAAAGGAAGCCGTTATATCAAACATGAAGTAAAATGCTAACCTGTAGAAGCAAATGATTTGCCGATTCTTCGGTCATGGGCCTCAGATCCTTTGAGTTGCATGGCACACACCTCTTATTTGTCAAATCTGTCATAGTCCATGGAAAGCAAGAGTTATCGGCATTTGAAATCAACAGCCTCTACAATTATTGTTTCATTTTTATTTTTTATGAATAATACATTTTAAAATCACAACAGTCATGAAAGGGCCAGAAACGTGATCAGCAAAAATAACAATTCAATTAATATGACTTTTGATGCCATCAGCAATTCAGCATACACATGATAGAGAGCCTAGACCAACTTTCTCCATATTCTTCAAATAACTACAAAAAGAATAGGACTCCCATTTTAAGACGGTAGTATTATTTAGGTTCAGTGCATCCCAAAATATCAGTATGATAATAGTTGGATTGTTTTAGTCTTGGCTTGGAGTTTCAAATATCGGAATTAGGATGACAATTGCCATCCCAAATTGCATATGGTTACTTTCAGACAAAATTAAAAAAAAAATTAAAAGAAAAAAAGAGCACATTGTCTAAATATTACACGCACCTTCTCCAGTACAAAATGTCCTAAACCCATTAACTCTGTTTCTATTTGACGAAACTTCCACAGGGTCCTGAAGCATCTGAGCTACACGAGGGCTTGTGCTGTATGTGAACGCAGAATTTCTTGACCCAATATAGTAATTCCACATAGTCAGGCGGAGAACTGAATGTTTCTAATTTTAGACTGAAAACGGTACACTAAAAACTTGCATAGTATAAATCAAAATAATAATAATAATTTGAAACAAATCTTTCAAGTTAATACTGCTTGTTCCATAACGGGCTCGATGACTTCCATTGAACTTCTACGAACACAAAAGCCTCAAGAAGCTTTCAATTTGGAGGATTTACATACGGAAAAGTTTATAGCAACCGCTAAAAACTACTCTCTACATTCCACAAAAAGAGCTCCAGTTTGAAATTTGAAAGTCAGCCCTTAAAATATCAAATTTGGAAATTAACATGAATTCATCTAATTTTAGTCACTACAATTGTGAACCTTGTAAACTATCTAAAATGTCTTACTCATTAAAACATGTGTTCCAATCCTATAATGAATCACATCAGTTTTAAATTTTAGGATTTTGCCCATAAGACAATTGACTCTTAAAATTCGAAAAGGAACTCATTTTCTGGATCACAAAGACTATCAACAACCCTATAAGAACATTTACAAGAGAACTTCTAACATTGGTTTTAACGACTTCTATAGTGATTATTGGAAGAATAAATTATCAATATTTTCTAAGAACTTGGGCATGTTATGATTTCCATGACTTTGATGGAAAAATATACTACAACAGACTAAAAGTATGAGGCTAAACCAACTAAACAATTAAAAACAAATCTGACAAATATTTACAAATATCAATGAAATTATGAAGCTCCAACTCTCCAGCAAGGACAAACTGACAAGCAATACATGAATGACTTTCATTTTTAATACTCCTACAAATGCAAAAGTTTTATTTATTCTTATTTTAATTGTCTAAGTGGAATTGAACATGTTGAAATCTGCCTAGAGCTGACCCAAAGGGGTAGGGGAAATGTCATACACCTTTTGAGAAATAACCTCAACGTCACTAGTTTCAATCCCATACTATGTGCTCAACTTACCTATATAAAAAGGGAAAATGACATTCCAAAAATACTCAAGAGAACACTACCAAAAGGTCCACAACCCAAAAATCTGAACTGATTCATCACCCGGGCAAAATCACAAACACCTAAGCCACCTAAAATTCAAAGCCCTGAAATTTTCGATAATTTATAATAATTTGATATTAACGCGATCGATATTATATATACACCCTACTAAGATTCGCAATACATTAGCAACTAAAAGCTATATAAATCTTGTTTAACAATCTCTACTTAGAGCAAATTATCATCAAATTAAACAACAGAAAAATACCGTCCATGGGCTTTGTTCAAGCTTTGCTGCAGTGATGTGAGTTGAACCTAGCAAAATCACAAAGCAGGAATGAAAACTAGCGATATGTAAACAAGTGGGTGTGAAAATTTACGTGTATGTACGTAGAGATATCGAGAGGAAAAAGGGGCGGTTGGTACGTAAGAGAGAGAGACGAAGCGAGGGGAAAGTATCCTCCGCATGGTCGATATGGACGAGGAAGCGTGTGAGGGACAGAGCCGTGACACGAGTACATAATTAACGTCACCCATAAAATAAAATCCTTAATTCCTTATATTGTAGTAAAATGTTTCTCAAGTAATAATCTGATGATCTATGTTCTAAAAATTACCAAACGGACAGTAATAGTTATAAATGTGTCCAAAAGTCAAGATTTTAAAAAAAATAATAAAAACAAATTCTTATAATTTTAATTCATTTTTGTCTAAATGTTAGACAAATTTTAACCATGTATTATTTTTCTTATTAATACATTCTTATTAAGTTATAAAAAATGAAGTGTATTAATAGATACATTTTTATATGAGAGAGAATTAAATAATTCCATTGAGAATATATATATATATATATATATATATATTAATTAATAAAAAGAAAAGTGTAAACAACATTCTTTTTAAAAATAATATAATCATGTCTTTTATTGTCACATAAACACACACTTAATCCGGACTTATAGAGATAAAAACTTGTCTATAAATATTTTACATTAAAAAGGAATATGTAGTAAATATTATAAAATATAAAGTGTTTAGATAAGAAAATAAAATAAAAAAAAGTAATCGCAATATTACTCAATAACATATTTAAAACAGTTAATAACCAAGAAATAGAAAAATATGAGTCATCTTAATTTCTTTAGTGCACATATTTTTTATTTATTTATTTAACATGTGACTTATTTCTTTCTTGAAAAGTTTACTCAAATAAACTTCTTTTGTTTAAAAAAATAAAATTAAGTTTATATTTTTTTAATTTTGAAATAAATAATATATGTATATATATCAATAAAAACATGTAATGTATTTAAAAAAGAGAGAATTTTATAAAAATACTTAATTTTTTGTTGTTCAAAATTTTTTTTTCTCATCAAAAATAATTTTTTTTAATTTACGAATTTTAAGTGTTTTACTCATTTTTTGGAGATAGTGAGTATAATATTAATAATTATATATTATATGAATATAATTTAATATTTTGAACTATATACACAACATAAACTAAATACAATTCTGATATTATAAATTTTAAATAAAATATCCTCTCTATTTTGAAAAATATATATAAAAAAAAAAAAATAAAGACAGATAACCCGAGAATAGTCGGGTATTGAGAGTTCCAAAGTGTATATCCTGCAATTAAAACGTCCATTGCTTCATTGCACATAAAGCTTTTACCCGTCCCATTTGCACGGTAAACTGGTCAAGCAGTTCTCTCTTCAAACAGAGAAGATCCCTCAAAATGGTCAGTAATCTTTTTCAACTGGTTGCTAATTTCGTGACCGCGATTTCTCGATTCAGTTCACTTTTATTTTTTCAGTTTATATTCGCTAATAATTCGGTACAGTAATTTTAATTTTGTGAGTCCTCAGTTTGATTTTAGTGGCCATTACTTTCTTTTGATCTGTTGTATCTGGATTCTATGTTTGTTAGGTGTACCGTATTGATCAGATTGATTGAACAAATCTAATTGCTGAAGAAATAGATACTTTTGAGGGTAGATCTGTGTTGTTTAGACATATTAGGGCTCAGATCTGAAGTTATATGCAGTTAGTTGATCTTTTCAGCAAGCCAAACACCCCCTCCCCCCCCAAGAACACTACAAAAACAAAAAGACACAACACACACTACACACACACTTTATGGTTCATTTGAGCTCGATTGTGATAGCATGATGGGTTGTATCGTAAATCTATCTGCTGGCCATTTTAAACAAAACCGTGACACTTTAAAAGTGCATAGCCTGAAGGATGCAATATATATAGGATGAGATTGTTTCTTTAGAGAGATAGAGTTTGAACAGATGTTGAAGTCTGAAGTAATGTGTTTAATTATGAGAGCAAATTGGTACTAATATTTTCTGAATGATTTCGCACTACGTTTGGTAACTCAATTCCAAATATTGGAATTTGAATTGAGGCGCAAGGTTTAGGTGGATTTCAATTCTTTGGAATTGCAAGCAATATTCTAATTCCAATTCTGGGACTTGTAGTTGATTTTCCAAACATAGCCTCGATTAAATTGGTATTGGTCATAATGCATTCAGTGGAGATAACCCTTTTGTCAACCATTTGTAAATGAGTTAGATTATTCACTCTTATTTTAACTGAGATCGAAAAATTAAAACCAATCTAGCCCTTTTGCTTACTTGGTGTCTGCAACAATGTTGATATCCTTCTTACATATAGTTGTCAAATGATGCCACCCGAATTTTTTACAAAATTTGTTAAGTTTCTAGACATGAAACGGTATGATGTACTACCATATAGCTGGTATTGCTAGTCTTATTTTTGTATATATTATTGTTTCTTCTTATTCTACCCTATGTTCCAAATTAAAGTTTTGTTTTAAAGAAGTTAATTATTTGAGTACCTGTAGGGGACTAGACTAAAGAATTATTAAGATGTACGATACTGATCTATGAGTATAATTCTTAATTTTTTAAACTTATTCTTAATTTACCTAACTCTGTATAGGAGTCCTGCCCTTCTGTGAAAAACATTCTTCTTCTAGATTCAGAAGGAAAACGTGTAGCTGTCAAATACTATTCAGATGACTGGCCAACAAATGGTGCAAAGGAAGCTTTTGAGAAATCTGTATTCACCAAAACTCAAAAGACAAACGCGCGGACAGAAGGTACTGTTTTACTTCAAATTTCCGGCTTTCACTTTTTTCAACCTTCAGGATCCATGATTTACCATTTTTGAGATACAATCATTTTTGAACACCCTATATTCTTGATATATTGTATACAATATTATAAACATCGTCACTCCTGCTTTCATTCAAGAATTTTCAAGGCCTGTTTGGGTAACTCTAAATGATAAACTTCATCTGCAGCGGAGATAGCAATGTTTGAGAACAATATAGTTGTTTACAAGTTCGTTCAAGACCTTCACTTCTTTGTTACCGGAGGTGAAGATGAAAATGAGCTCATCCTAGCCACTGTTCTTCAAGGATTTTTTGACGCAGTTGGTCTTCTGCTTAGGTAAAATTTGCCATAATACTTGTTTCTATTTGTCCTTTTTCAAAATTAAATTTTCTATTATTATATTCAAGACAGCGATTTATTATCTTATAATTTAGCATGCTCGTATTCTAGAGGCAATGTCGAGAAGAGGGAGGCGCTTGAGAATTTGGATCTCATTCTTCTTTGTCTTGATGAAATTGTTGATGGCGGGTACAGTTCATACTTGTTAATATGTGATTCTGGATTAATACCTTCACCAAGCCTAAGCATAACTAAGTTGGTCAAACTTGTTTACTTAAGCAATCAAACTTGATTGATCAATGGCTTAGCCTTGAAAACAAGGACAAATATCTTGTTACTTATTTACCTTCATTTTGTTTGCAGAATTGTTCTCGAGACTGATGCAAATGTTATAGCTGGAAAGGTTGCAACCCATAGCGTGGATTCTGGAGCACCATTGTCTGAGCAGGTATTGTAGTTTGTGATCTCACTTCTTTTACCAGATAAAAGAAGAGAACTTTTGAACTTGTTTTTACCCATTGGCTACCCATCCAGTAGAACTTAGATTATTTTGTCATGGATCATCTCTGCGTGCTTAGATTGTGAGTTTCTGTTTTTTCAGACAATCAGTCAAGCACTAGCAACGGCACGTGAGCACCTTACAAGATCTCTGCTCAGGTAATATGCTTAAAACTTGCAAAAAAATGAAAAAGAGAAATGATTTTCTTTTCTGATTGTAATTTCCATTTACCTGGTTACACTGGATGACGTTCAAACATGATTTGAAATTACTTTTCTTTATTTCAGCTGATGATGATGCTATTTGTGGAGAAGCTCCATCCTCTTTTGGAAAGTTTTTGCTCTGTTGGCATGTGGTGTTGTGGAAATCTTGAGATTCTGAGTTCTGATGAGAAGTAGAATGGCATAAATAAAGGAAACAGTGACTTTTCTCCCTTTTATTTTATTTTATGAGTGGTCTAGAATGTTTGATGATATTGACCTTAATACATTGAAAAACCAATAGGATTTTTCTTGTTCCTCGTGTTGTTTTGGGGACAGGCAATAACCAGTGCTTTGAGATGCGCAGTACGCAGTTTTAGAGTGGTGTTATTAGACAGATCATTCTAGACAACTCAAAATGTGTATTTTGTACTATTTTCTCATCGTATTATGCAAGTCTTGCTTTCGTGCGATGCAAACTTCATCTAAGGCTGAATGGTGGTCCCAAACACTAACCTACTGGAACTTTCTAAATACTTTTTTCCAAATGTATTAATTTTTTTTTAATCTGTGTTATGCTGAAATGTATTGTTGTTCTTATATGTTACCAGGTAAACCCTACGCCCTATTGCAAAATTTTAAATGAAATAGTAATTTCAATTTTAAGAATTAATTTTAAAATATAAATATAAAATATTTTATAATTAATAAGAATAATATATAATAGTACATGTAATAATGATAATAAGTAGATATAATGTAATGTTTCAATAATATTATCATTTATAACAAAATAATATTGTTTTTGTAAAAATATCGTTTTGCTATATGCTTTACGCTACAAGCAAGCTTATGAGGAAATACAATACAAAGTTCTACAGTATCAAAACATGACTAATTATATATACGATTCTGTATAATATGTACTATGTAGAAGAAATTGCTCTGCTGCAATTATCTGCTCACTGATTCTTGCTTGCTTCACAACCCTATAGGAATGGATCATCAGCCAGTCAGTGATAAAGATATGCTCCAGTTTAGCACAGAAGTTCTTGCAGAACTGCATCAAATGGGAGATCCTATCCGTTGATGTTTTAGATTTAGTAGTTTAACTAGGAGATTTACATTAAGTAGGAGTATCATTGATAAAGATTAACTAAGAAATAGAGTCCAGAAATCAAAGATAAGGATTAACTAAGAAACAGAGTCTAGAGACAAAAAAAAAACTCAAATTTATAATTTGTTTGTCTTTCACGTACGTAAGAAATTTGGTTCAAGAAGAGAATGCTTACATGGGCAGAGGTTCAAAATTTTTACCATTTGAGTATTTTCTTATTTTGACCAGTAGAAGAAGAAAGAGAGGATGGTACACGTGTTTTGAAGTAAAAAGAGATTTATGTGGACTCACATGTTAAAAAATAATTTTATAAAGAAGAAGGTTTTAATTTTTTTTACAATTTTTTGGGACTACAAAAAAAAATAAGTGTTGTAATTTTAATAGGACAGAGAGAATAACCATTAACAGGGAACCAAGATAACAGGTTAACT
>JAUMHB010027540.1:0-23103 GCA_032359685.1 Pittosporum tobira
GCGGCGCTCCGTACGTGAATAAATATTGCCTAACTTTAACGTTGACATTCTTTTTGTCGGATACCCCAAAATATTATTTTTATAAAGATAAAATTTTAAAATATCGGGTTCTTACAACTAATCCTGCACCGTTGGATTTGAAACGAACGGCTACGATCATTTTAGCTAGATAACCAATTTTGGCTATGAATGATCATAGTTGTCCATCTCAGATTCAAATGTATAGAATTAGTCAAGATAATGGGCTACACGCTAAATATTATTCAGATAGGCACAAAAATTTTAGTATATACGCACTAAAAAAATAGTACATACGTGGCCAAGAATTGAGCTCAAGACCACCCATGTATTAAGCTATTAACTACCTCACTTTGTTGGAGATGTGACTATGCACTATTATTTATAGTATGTACATACCATAATTTTTAACAAATACGTATCATAATTTTTAGCACATAGACATTAGAAGACAAAAAAAATTCGGGGCAAATCTATCATTTCATATACACGTGCGTACCATAATTTTTAGTGCGTAAACACTAGAAGACAAAAAAGTTGGGAGCAAATCTGTTATTTCACATAATGGCTAAAAATTATTGCGCCCTCCTGTATAATTGTTAACATTTAGGAGGACATCCTACACCGTTAAATATGAAACGGACAGCTATCGTCATTTTGGCTACCTAACTAATCTTGGCTATGAATCCTGACCATATATATATATATATATATATATAATGAGAATTTATAGTCAAGATTGGCTATCTAGTCAAATGATCATAGTCGTCCGTTCTAAATTCAACAGTGTAGGATTAGTCAAGATAATCTTGAACGCTCTAAAATTTATGTATGTGCGTGTGAAAAATTTTAGCGAGATAGTACGTATGCAGCTAAAAATTGAACTTAAGACCTCTCGTGTGTTAAGTTATTAATTATATCGCTTTGGACTGATGTGGCTATGCACTATTATTTATAACGCGTACACACTATTATTTATGATACGTACGTACTATAATTTTTAACACGTACATACCATAATTTTTAGCACATATGCACCAGATGAACTTCTAATTGTCTGTTTTTTTTTTTTTTTTTCACGTGTAGTTGTCTGTTCTTAACAAACTTATTTTCTATAACAAAATTCAAGACATCGGTATTATAATACTTTTATTATTTAATCTATCCCGAGAAAATGAAGTATAATTTTTTTTAATGAAAAAAATTTCATAACATTTTATCGTTGAAATCATGTTCGATAAATTTAATGTAAATTTAAAAACTAAATTTATAATTAATTTAAAATTAAATTTAAGTTTTCTCTACTAAACAAGCCCAAAGTACCTTCAAGCTGTCAAAACGACATCAACTAGCAAGAAAATTCGAGGTTTGGTGACGCAACACATCATCGCATATGGTTCCCATCAATAGTAAAACTCTATTTTATTTTCATGCCACAGACAACTAGAATATGCACATTGATGGCGATATCAGTATCCGTTATTAAACAGAAATATATACATATTTTAAGAGACTACATGTTATTTTTTAAACATAGGAAACTCTATATAAATGGAATATGAATTTAAGATTTTTTTTTTTGTTTGAGGCATGAAATATTGTCTTTAAAGTGATAATTTTCTCCATTTGTTTTGAATCAGAGTTTACAACGGAGTAGCAGACAATTCACTTCCAAGAGATGACAAACAAAACCAAAATTTCAGTTAACAACTCTGAAAATTTTCCTTCTGAACATGCTAATGACATTTTCCTTCAGAATAAGGGAATTAATCATAAAGGAGACTTGAATTAATTATTTTTTGACAATGACTTTAATTTATAAGATTGAAAAGACATAATTTTTGAATTTTGATATTCAAAAATTATGACTATTGGTAATTAATTGATAATAATTGTTGATTGTAATAATCATGTCCATCATATTTCATATTAAAAAATATTTATTTAATAATAGACGTTCGACCTTTACATTTACATGTGCATGTACATTCGTGCTAAGGGGACCATCAGAGTCATATGTCGTCACATCGCCCACATGTGAATATTGCACTAGCTTATTTTCATATATTTTTTTTGTTATTTAGTGTGAGTATTGTGATCTACCATATAAATTTCAAAATAATTTTATAAAAAAATCAATATATAATGAAAGTTAGCACTAAATATTCACATTTTGCAATCTATTTCTAACAATGAATTATTAGAGTAGAAGAAACCGAAAATATGTAAATTGTATTTTGAATCATTTTTGCCACCCCATCTAAGATATGGGACTTGGGCATTTTTATATGCGTCTTTTATTTCAAATATATATAAGCCCTAATTCTTTTTAAAATGAAAGACCTAGTCTAAGTTTCATCTCATTTTTGAGTGTTCTCCAAGTGGCACAACGAAAAAAAGCTTTTCTTTTTTCTTTTTTTTTTTTGGTGCAAAGGAGGCCTAAATGCCTAAAAGTCAAAGTTATTCTTGCTAAAATGCTATTATTGACTTTTAAAACCCAAAAAAAATGTAACAAAAAATTGTTCCTTCCATTCCAATAAAATTGTAATATTTTTCTTTTTAAAATGTTTCAATATAATTGAAACGTTTTTTTTGAAAAGTTTAATAATATAAATTATTTAATTTATGCTTATTTTATCAAATATGATCCACCACTTCAACCGCAACTCCAACATTATAGCACACAACTTCATCTAATAATTTCGTATTATGGCTCACCACTTCAATTATTATTTCATTATTTAAAATTATAATATCAACATTATGTTCCATAATTTCAACTACTAATTTATTATCTAAAATTATAATATTATTAAAAAAATAAATTATTACAATTTTAATAATACTGAGAGGGAAGAGTACTTCCCAAAGTTGCAGCGGGTACGATTGCACATGCTACCACCAAGCATCTGGTGAACATTCTGATATTTCGACCAATTATTGAAGTTCGAAGTCACTGTCTTAATGAACTTAAGCACGGGTGAAACTGCAGCCAATTAATAGCGTTTGGCCACAAACTATTCTCTTTAACTATTTGTATGGTACTCCCTAATCCCGAAAGCCTTTGTCGTCCAGAATAATTTTCTGTAACGATTCAAATGTTATCGATGCACATAATTTTTTTTAAACAAATTAATAATTTTTCCTTCTTAAATATAAGAGTATTTTATTAAAAAAATTAAAAATTAAAAATATATAGTAATGCAGTTAAAGAAAAAATTGTTACAAGTTATATTTATTTCTTAATATATGTTGTTTAGAAAAAAAAAATTAATTACAAGAGCAGAATAAATTTTGATAACAGCATATAAAAAGTTACATAGTAGGAGATAATTTAATAAATTTGGACGATTGTAGAGATTTTTTTAAGAGAGGTCCTATAGAGAAAGTGACGTGTGAAAAATAATCAAAATTAGAGTAAGAATGTATTTTAAAATTTATTTTATTTTTTAATTATAGAATAAAAAAAGTATTTATTTTATAAAATATTTTAAAATGGATGAAGTATAATTTATATGCATATGCTAATAGAAATGTTTTTTTTCTTTTATAGCACCGACATTCTTTCTGCTATTCTGCTACTGTTTATACACATGTCTCTTCATAAGAAGCTGGCGTTGCGATAGTATAAAAACTGTTTTATGTCCAGCCTGTGGCGGTTTGTTTCTCTACAACAGACACAACACTGAATTAGGAAAGCAACATCTCCTTTTATAAATGATTAATAAGTAACAAATTTTCACTCCATTCGAGGAACGATTATTTTTACAATTTTTTTTTTTAATTTTATATTTTCACACTTATATTTGAATTTTTAACTAATCGTAAGAAGTAATATTGTGTAAATTATAAATTACGTTTATGAAAATAGAGAATAAATATATGAAAATAACATTCTCTTTCTAAAAAAAATCTCATTTGTAAATTTGTTTATTTCATACTCATTCCCTTCTAAAATTAGAGACTTTAAAGTAAATTTATTTTATTTTTATAGATGTTAGAGTTAATATTATAAACTACGTATGAAATATTAATATACAAACTTTGAAAATTGAAAATTTTAATAAATTTATATTACAATTTATTTTAAAATTTTACAAAATTAATTTCAAAAACTCATTAAAATCATAGTTATTAAAGTCACATTGAGCGGGCCGGTTCAACCGGTCCTCACCGATCCGATTCTTTAAAAAGATCGGATTTAAAGTTGAATCGATTAAAATCATTGAAATCAACCGATTTATTTCAAAATCATTTAAACTTATGAAAAATCGAAACCTTCGGCTTAATCATTTGAGAAGAAATAGTACACAACAATTCCAATTAAACAGACCCAAAAAATCGAGATCCAGAAGAATAACATGACATATCAGAATTTGAGAAGCAGGAAATTGGAGAATGAAGAAATAAGGAAAACATTTGACTTTAACATTTGCCGAAATGGAGACCATATCCAGAATATGCATGCCCGGAAAGTGTAATTGGGTTTAGCGAGACTAAAAGAGTTGAAACACAGTCCCTCATCTCATTTCCAGGCAAATGAAATGGGTCTTTCTTAGTGAATAACAATAAAATCCCTCATTTTCTTATAAATTCCAAACTTACCCCTTTCTCAAATTGAGATGCCTCGTCTTGTTTATTTTTTCAGTTGTTGCCTTCAATTTATTTACACTACTTCAGTCATTGAATTTAAATTAATTTTTATTTGATACTCTAATTTTTAATTAAAAATATATATTTCACTCATTTATATTTTTAAATTAAATTATAAAATTTTATAATACATATGTTATTATTTAATATCATATAAAATAATTTTTAATTATTTAAAAATAATATTTAGGCTCAATCGGTTGAACTGTCCATTAAATTATTAAACCATTAATCTGATGACTTGATCAGTTTACTGTCCGATTCAATTCTGATAACTATAATTAAAATGGAAGAAGTTAATTTCAAAACTTCCATCAATGCCCATGTCAACTTCTTGAAATTTTAATTGGATCCGAGAAGGTTTCTCAAAGTTGCGAAATAGGTCTCAAGGTCTCTAAAACTCACAAATGCTCCCTCTAAAGTTCCAAAATTTTGCAGACAAGGACCCAGGTCCTTCAAAGTGTCTCATAAATAACTAATTAACGAAGCCCTTAATCTCTAACAATAAGTCAAAAGTATTTGTCTTTCAAGATGTTATCATCTCCAACGCCCGAAGCCTCTACTTCTTGAATAAGTACGACATTCAAGGAGTGGATGGAGGGAGGGGCCAATGTTAGTGCAAAAAAATGACATAAATTTTTTTTAGTAAAAACATGGATATAATCATATCATCTCTAGAACAGTTATCTACTACTAAAACTGTAAAAGCAATTATGAAAAATATTTATACAATTCTCTAACTTTTTAATAGTAACGTGATCAAAAAGTCACCTCATCTTCACATATAAATATCCCCCAAGATTATGGGTGGAGGTACCTTCATTCTCACTTTAAACTTTCATTTACAAACTTATTACTAGTTAGAGCACATAATATCTTGAAGAGAGCATGATCTCTTAAGGTAATGACTACCCTTATCAACCTTGTGATTAAGTGAAATATCATGTGTTGCCTACTATAACTCATCTTAACCATGTTGAGTTTATTAAACTAAAATTCAATTACTTACTTAAACATTAGAGGGGGTGATAGGTGGGGAATCACCCCCGTGTCCATTTTTTTTTTTTTTTTTTTTGGTGAAAAACATAAAAGAGTATGGAGTCGATGACTCAAACACAATCTCAAATAACAATAAGCAATCTCCAAAGAACCACCAAGTAACGATAACTTTGAACTTCTCTTAACCACGTGTTTCTATCTTCACCCATTCAATTGAAAAGTACGATCGACACATTTTTCAATTATAACAATATCTATCCTTAAATAAATAAAATGACTATTTAGTTGTTAATGAAACAATATGCTTTTTAAGTTTGAGCATTTTGTATCATTATAACTTAACATTGTTACTTACTAAAATTATTTTGTGATCTCTCTATATATTTTTTAAAATATTCAATTAAATAAAAATTTCACATTACCCAAAGACATTATAGGAATTACAAATAATTAAACTAATTAAGCAAAATTATATTATATTTTACATACTTACTACTAGAAATATATCTCACTATAAGTTGAATCATATTGCCATTAAACTACTATCTATATGAGTAATTAATTAACGAACTTTATACTTAAATTTAAAAAATATTTTTCTATTTTTATAAAATATAACAACATAAACTTTCTACAATAAAATATTATAATTCAATTAATATCAGTACACAGAGAAACATTAAATCATTCACCTATTCAAAACACCTTCTGAATATCTCTTATATCAAGTTGAACTTTCGAAGTTATTTTACAATTTTTTTTTACCATAAAACAAAGTTATATTTGAACTAATAATTTATATCATAAGTCGAATACATACCACTACAAATAAGAATAATTAGCTAACTAAATTTAAATGGCTAAGTCTGTAAAATACATTTTTATTCTTATAATTATATCACATTGTTATTAAAATTAACAAAAATAAATATACACATCAAAATAATTATTTAACCAATTTTATACTACAAAATTTATATTAAAAATATGAACAAGTAGATAAAAAAAAAAAACACATATACATTACCTAAATGCTTTCAAAATATTTTATATATTATTTGGATTTTGGAATGACCAACTTAACATTAATTTATACAATTCAAACTTGCCTGGATCACCTGCTGACCCAATAAATTAAAAAGGTAGCGAAAAGGAATCATGTCTTTTTTTCTTATATACTAAATTTGCATTTGGTAATTTGAGTCATAATCAAAAAATAAAGTCCAGGCATAATAAAATAAAAATACTTTAAAATTAAATATGCTTATAATAACAAGAAAAATACTAAGAACAATCAATAAGAGAATAAAAACATATTTTTTAAATGAAAATATTAATTTGAGAATAGATATTAATTAATTTTAAGATTAATATTTTAATTTTAAAATATTTTTTTAACATTAAAAAAATTATCAATCTAAATTATTTATAAAAAAATATAAAATATACTCATGATCAAAATGGAGTATTAGTTTTAACCATAGACGACAGAGACATTCACCCCAACTACCAACATGCATACCAATTCCAAAGTGATCAGATCAAAAGAAGAGAAAGGACAAAAGACAGAAAAGTCATTTAAATAGAAGAAAAGTCATACTAGATGAGTTCTTTCTTAGCAACAATGATAGCTGATGACTTCTTTCATAATGACAATTAACACATATACTAAGTAGCATGTGAATATAAACAAATATAAGTAACTAAATTCCACTACCTAGTTCTATATTTTATTCAAATCACAATATAATTTATTTTATATACATCAAAAATATGTGCTTTATGGACTATAATAGTAAAATTTGACTGTACATATCAATTTTTTCTTTTTATATAAAAAATTATTCTCATGATCTAAAGTTTTCATGCGTTTTTATCAAAACTTTTCTATTTTCGAATTTACAGAAGAAAAAAAAACTTAGCAACAATTTTTATATTACAATATTTCCTACGAAAACAAATATTTTCCGTAGTTTCCATCTGAAAAAGATTAAAACTTCTGAAATTTGTTATCGCCAAAATTTTTGAAATTATGAAAAATTTTCTATTATGGATAATAATTTTGTGTCATTTTTCAAGTTTGTAAATATAACTGGTCTAATAACTATATTATTTTGGGAAGATTAGAGTCGTATTTTTCATAATATTATTGTATGTTTAACATAATTAAAAATGACAAATATGTATATATGTATGTCTTTGTAGCATAAAAATATGTGTATTCTTTGGTTTTTAAGATCTTCGTAGTTTTTTTAAATTTTTCCGAAATATTTTTGAATCATTTTTCTACTTTTTAATAATCTGAAACATATGCTCAAAAAAATCTTTAAATCATAATTATAGTCAGCATACAAGACTCTCTCGTAAAATGTCCGAACAAAGATAATTAGACATGTGCAAAATAATTATAGGTAGAGTTGAATGTTTTTTCTACGGCTATTGGTTTACACTTAGAGCCATAATTTTAATTTGGATGTGACATGCACAGATTGTAAATCGACAACCACAAATAAAGTCTGCAGATGTTATCCAACTATAGTTCTGCATCACCAACCTTATAACCATGAATCGTGAAATATCCAGGAAATGAGCAAAAATATATTTCACTTCGGATTTGACAACGCGGCTGTACAAATTTTATAATAATAATAATAATAATAATAATAATAATAATGATAATAATAATAATAATAATAATAATAATAATGATATAAGGAGAATTAGGAGAATAAAGTACAATTAATTAATGGATAGAGATTGAAAATGGTTGGTTGGCAGTAGCTATAGGTGATGTTTCTGTGCACAACTTCTCCATAAGCGATAATAACTTTGAAAGACAATGACTTCCATTTAGTTGTGAACTAAGTACTTATGCATGCAACCAAACAATACTTGATTATAAAAAAAATTAAAAGTGGAATTTTAGCAAGTCGGTTTGTGGACCCACCTTCTATCTTTCTCTCAATTTTTTTTTGCTTTTTTTTTTTTTTTTTTTAATAGGTGGCAAGTGACCAAGAAAGGAGTTTTAACTATTTAAGTGATGATGATTTTGAGTGTTATAATGACAAATCAAGAATATAGACAAATTTTGGATTAAGAAAAAAAGGTATCAATGGTTGACAATTTTTGGAATGTTATTGTAGCCTCCTAAAAATTCAAACTTTCAAATGCCATGGCGGCCGTGCAATTCGCACTTGGACTTTATAATTTCCTTTCGGTAAAAGTGTGGTGTTGCTTATTTAGTACGGAAACATTCTCATCCCCACACTTACCGGATAAACACAGCTCTTTGGTTGGTGGTTTATTTTCCTTGTTCTAAAATTAGATATATTTTAAAATTATATTAAATTATATTTATAAAATTTTCGAATTTAAATTATTATATAAATTTATTAAAACCTCAAAAGTTTAGATTTTGTTCATAATAATATTTTATACTTCATGTAATTTTCAATATTGACTTTAATATCAATTAAAATAAAATAAATTCACTTTAATTTTAAAATTTAAAATTTTATAAATATATTACATTAAACTACATATGTGTATATCGAATTTTGAAACGGATGAAACATAATGGAAGACAAATAAAGGAACTGTCTTACTTTTCCCACTCCTTGGTATGAAAATGATTGTGTAGACTGCGGCAAAGGAAAATGGCATGAAAAGTTTCATCTTAGCATATTCAGATTGACTCAAAATAGTACCCCATCGTAATTCTATTAAATAAGCGGATTATCCCATATGTAAGATTTTAAATAAAACTAAACGATTCGAGATTGATTTAGAATTATTCTGTTAAAAGATTAATTTGATTTGAAATATCAATGAATAAAATCTGAACACATTTTAAAGTTCAATTAATTACTCGAATTTTATTAAATTATTATTTTTATTAATATTCAATAATATTCGTTCGAAAACTTCAAATTAATCTGGCTCGATTCGTATTCGGTCTTAATTCAATAGTTAAACGAGACATACACAAACATAATTTCAAACTCGAGAAATTATACTAATAGAATCAGAGCATATAAATATTTGATTCTATTCAACTCATTTGCTCCTACTTACATGTGAGATAGTAAATCAATTTTTTTTAAAAAATTTTGAAAACATTAACCTTTTGAGAGTTTTCTGAAATTTGTAGTACAACAATTGCATTCCTTCCGAAATTAGAAATATTTTTAGTAAAGGAAATTTATTAATTTAAAAAAAAAAAACATGAGCTTGGTCGAAGAGTTGAACCCATTGGACTATCTTTCAGCGAGAAAGTCGGCACATCTAGTGGGCCTTGCCTCCCTCCAAGATTTGGAATAATCGCACTCATGTTAAAGTAAGCAACAACCACCTCTCCTCAAGGAAAAACAAACGCCATGACGTCCCTCCATCCTCTCTACCTTTAGATTTAAATCTAATGCATGTCGACACAAAAATCTTGCTATGCGACAAGTAGATGTGGCAAAATGTGATCCAGACCCGCGATCCATCTGGTCCTATCCACTAAATAGACAAATTTTGAGTCTATGTTTTGTGTAAAAAAAAAATAAAAAATAATTAAATCGTTTTGGCCTAGCGCGACCCACTTATAATAATTATTAATTTTATATACGGGATATGTAATTCTTCGAGTTTTTACGACTTTTGGTTGTTAAGTTGATTAATTATACCCTAATCTGATGATAGGTCTACTAGTATGATGTTTAAAGATTAATTTTCTGGTTAATGAATTTTGTTTGGTAGGTCCGAATTTTCTGTTTGAAATTGAAGATTATTAAAAGTACTTATGAGTTTGAACTGCAATGAATAAAATAAATTAATTAATCAACGCAGTGCCGTTGTGGAGCCATAATTTTTATAAAAAAAAAAAAAATAAATAAATAAAGATGGAGCATCGGTTTGCATGACTCTACATTTGTAACTGTACCGGCTGACCCCCCTTGATTTGAAACTAGACAAAATCAAAATACTCAATTCATCAGTCTTTCAGAAGAGTACACAGATGAAAACTTTGCAAACCAAATAAGTCATGTTGAATTGTTTTATAAAAAGGTATTATTGAATATTTTAACTGATCTTGTAGACGGTAGAGATTGACTGAGTGAGATTTTCGGATAGAGTTAAAGTCACGAATAAATTAATAATCTGTAGACACGAACTCTGTAGATTATTGCATTGTTCAATAACTGACCCCCCTTGTGTACACCTATCATCAAATTAATAAATAAAAAATTAATTATAATATTGATTTCTTTTATTTTGTTGGTTCATTTTTTTTAAGTGAACAAAGTAAAAACAAAAAAAAAGAAAAAATCTATAACCCGTCCAGTATGTCTTGGACTGAGCCTGAACTTACATATCTGAATTAAAAAAAAGAATTATTTTTTTTGCTTGCCCCGTTTTTAATCCGGCGCATTTTGGCCCCGTCTAGCTACAAGAGGGCAGGCTCAAACTTTTAGCCACGTGGAGGTATTAGATAATTGAAAAGTCAAAAAGTCAACACACATGGTTAAGTGAGAAAAATTAGTTTCACCAACTTCTGTTGGATCTAATGAAAAGAGTTCGTTACCTTTTAAATAAGGTCTTATGAATGGAGAAAATGAGAGAATTTCTCCCTTATGAGTCAGACATTAATTTAATTTTGAATTTAGTCGAGATCTAAAATAGCTACTATACACCGAAAGGTTTAGACCCAGAAAAATTAAATGAAAAAGCTAGTTTCTAAAATTTTTAAGCGGGAAAGTTGGCTGACGAGGAAATTACTAACAACTAGCAAGTAGTCACTCCCAACTAAAAGGTATCCGGCGAACTCAAATCTTCTCTACCGCTAATTTATCTTGATTGTTTTCTTTTTTCCGTATACTTTAACGACAAATTTCGAAGGGTCCGGCCCAGTGGTACAGAGTAAGCCTTCCAATGCATGGGCTAAGGCCCAAGGATCAAAGCCTCAACCCAATAGTAATTTATTTTATTGAACCAAAAAAAAAATAGTAATGTATTTTCTTAATAGTACGGCAAAAACATATGTTTAATTTAATTTATATGTCGATATAAAGTTTTCTACATTCTTTTCAGTAAGTATTACATTCTTAAAATTAAAAGTTATTAATTACCATAATCATGACTTAATACGTATAATCAAATGCGGATATCAAAATCTTTTATATTATAGATACACATATATATATATATATATATATAAGTTTGGAGTGTCAATACTGAACTACTGGCCAAGTTGTTGATCATTTTAAATTGTCTCAAATTCACATGACTTCAATATATAAGTCGGTCAATACTCAATAGCATCGTCTTCTAATCAAACATAACCCACCTATATATTAAAACACTATAGAATTAAAATAAATTTAAAACCTCAAATTTTAAACTCCCAACATCTTTCTTTATGTAGGGAGCTCTTTACATTTGATGCGCGTGTAGATATCTTCATTAATTTACGGTGGTGTGACGATTAGGACTAGGCCTCACGTAATGGACAGAAATCCAACGAGTCACGCATATAACGGTGAAGGGAGGGTTTATTAAGGATCAAAATAAACTCAAAATTATTCGGGTTCAATTTAGAATGATTCGACTAAAAATTAATTTGAGTTCAATTCGAAATATTAACGAATAGAATATGAGTATATTTTAAAGTTCTGATTATTCATACCTTATAAAATTATTTTTCTATTAATACTTGATGAAACTTGTTTGAAAACTTCAAACTATTCAATCTCAATTCATATTCATATTTGGCTGAACAGTTAAATAAATTATACACAAATTTTATTTCAAGTTTGATAAATTATACGAATAAAATCTCAACGAGTCATACTCAACTCGTTCATTTCATTTTCACCCTTCCTGTTTATTTAGGGTCGCAAATCGCATTACAAGCCTGTACCACTTTGCACAACACCAAATGATACAAATCTTTAATGCAACTTAACACATAGTATTTGAGATCCCAAACTTGGAACTTCAAATATTACTCATTTTATAAAGTTTATATAAATAGATTTCTGAAATTAACTTAATACTGTAAATTATCACTCCCTATTTTTTCATTTCTCTTAAGGAAATAAAACACAAAAGTACGGAATATTCATTACTTAATGTTAAAAAAGCATTCACGTCAAGAACTCGAAATTATCTCATTACCATCATGAATCCTGAATTTCTTGGAAGCTCCATGTACTAAAAAGCTAGCTAGAATCCTGATCCAAGATTTAATGTTGTTATAGATTATGTTGGGGTGTATAATTTATAATTTTGTATACAGCATTGTAGTATAATATAGGTCATACTTCGCAACATCATGTCTGCATTGCAACAATTTACACAGCCTGTCACCTGCCTCTCTCGTGCATACATTTTTCACATACTTCATTACTAATACTAATAGCAATATTTTAAAACTTAGTCTGTCATCCGAATACTCTTGGACAGATCCTTAACGAGTTAGTTAATTTTCAAATAATTACCAAAAAAATAAAAAATGATAACTATGATTAATTCCCAAGAAATCGGCCCAGGCGCAGACTCCACCGAGTATGTCTGCGTAGAGAGTTTTTGAACATTCACCAATAATCCATTTTACACTGTATTTTTCTCGAGACTCTCCCTCCACCCTCTCTCATGGAAGGTTCCTGTGTACAAATTTGGTTCCCTATCTATATATTACAAGTCCGCACAAAGAAGGATACTTCATGTCCTCTTCCTTAAAATCTGAGATCTAATATTATACTCCTACACTATTATCTCATGTCTGACAGCTTAACCATATAAATATACAAGGGTAGTAGACTCTCATCTTTAACTCGTCAAATCCTTGCTATCAAAGCATTAATCTCTCTTCTTGAAAGTTCCATTAACCACCTTGTTTCTTTTCTAAATCGCAAAGCCATGACGGGCCAAAATTTTGATGCTCTCAGAAAACTGCATAACTCAGCAAACGATTTGCTTCACTCGCCCATAATCAAACAAGCTCTTGTCCACCACGAACAAGAGAAATATGTGCACGATGTATCAGAAGTGTCCCTTCGAATGTTGGACGAGTGTGGGACCACTAAAGATGTTCTTTTGCTAGTAAAAGACCATCTCCAAGAACTTCAATCAACCTTTCGCAGAATAAGCATTGGATTGCAAACAAATTTGCAGCATATTATATTCCCCGAAAGGGATTGAAGAAAGAAATGGTGAACTGCTTGCGTTCGTTGAAAGGAATGAAGAACAACCATATAATGATGTCTGATCTCTCCCTCATTGATCACAACCTTGCGGTTGTTGTCAATGTGCTAAGAGAAGTGAGAGTGACGACTATTTCTATAGTGGAGTCACTAATGACACTAATGTCCATGCCTAGCCCTATTAATAAACCAAATAAAGGGTCTTTTTCGTCAAAATTCAAGCGGGTGAACAGCCTAAGCTTGTGGGAAATTTGTGATATAATGACACTCCAAAGGGGGAATAAAAGATTAGAGGCTGTTGAGATGGCCGCTCAGGATCTTGAAGTTGAACTAGAGTGTATATTTAGGCGGTTGATTCAAACCAGAGTTTGCCTTCTCAACATACTCACCAACTAGAAAGAGATTAACCCATTAGTTTATTTATTTATTTATTTATTTTAATGGTTTCCCTTGCTATGGTTCTGCCATTTACAACTCACGGCCAAGTTATTACAAGTGGTTAGATTTTATACCACGACTCTTATTACCTTGTTAACCACCTACTTAATAAATGATAATTTTATATTTATATATTTAACTCTTATTACATTGTTGCTTTCTGCGATACTCAGTACAAAGGTCATACAAGTAGTGCTATTATTTGATTTTTCTTTTGTCATGGAC
Organism: Pittosporum tobira; assembly: GCA_032359685.1. Classification (NCBI taxonomy): domain Eukaryota; kingdom Viridiplantae; phylum Streptophyta; class Magnoliopsida; order Apiales; family Pittosporaceae; genus Pittosporum; species Pittosporum tobira. The sequence goes on from JAUMHB010027540.1 coordinate 14,523, forward strand.
CAAACTAAATCTTCACAAATTGTCCACCATTTTAATTACAAAAAAAATAATTATTCAACGTTTTGGTTCATCTACCAACTTGGCAAGTACTACAAGGCGGGGTTTCTGGTTTTAGTGCATTTGATAGGTGATTTGAATTTGCCAAGTCATTTGTATTAGATTAATTTTGAGAACCATCTGAAATGTAAGATTAGCATAAATTTTATCCTAAGAAATTTTAAATTAATGACTAAATATAAGGAAACTCAGATTTTTATCTTGTTAGCTTCCTGATCAGTTACCATAGGTAGATATGAACATTCTGAGTTTTTAACATAGTTATTATTTGAGGAGGGAGTGCATCTATATGATGCCCCCCTAGTAAACTACATGTGCCGTACACACTAGAGAAGCCTGAAGGGTAGTACTGAGAGAAGACAAAGGCCCTGCCTTGAACTGCAATAATAAGCCCGAGTGCTAGCATATCCAAATAACTTAATGCTTAAAACCAAATTTTCACCAGTCCTACGAAACTCCCATAAAAGTGCCAGCGACAAAGAAATACGTCCCTAGTCAACTAAAGGTCCAAAACCTTGTCGTTGTAGCTTAATCACTTGATAGGAATGGTCTGAGGAAGCATGTGTCTCCCTTCAGGTTGCACTGGCAAAAAAATCCCCCGGTCTCAAAGCCCATGGATTTTGAACCATTGACATCTACCTCACTAGAGAAACTTATCGTGATGCCTCAAAATACCTATAATGAGTGACAAATAATTGTGCTCGCAAGGAGAAAGTTGCATAAGCTTCAGGACTAGGGTCCTAAACAAATATTTTAAGTCCAGGGCGAATTAAATGGTCCAGAACAAGGTCGTGAATAGCTTCAGCTACCTTCGTAAAAATCCAGTCCATAACAATGTCACAATGAAAGTAATAAACGCAATAAAAAGGAACGACACAAAGGACATGTATACATATTGGAAAGTTACAAACTTAAAAAGACTAGTACATTAACCATTGGGCCAAGCCTCCACCAAAATAATAAAAGAGGTCCAACAATGTGTAATGCAACCATCATCTTATTCAACAGAAATTGAACTAGAAATATAAAATAACGTCTGTACCAAGAACCCCCAGCATACTGCTTTGTGCTCTCCTACAGCTCTCCAATGGGAGACCTGAAAATAATATTATCAAATTAAGAAAGAATAAGAGTCCAAATTACTAATCAAGGTTCTTCAACTTGTCAAATAGATTTGCCCGTTGTCAAAAAAGGAATCATTCAGATAAATATCATTTTATGATGCACACACTACGATCTTATGTTACTAGGAGTCAGGTTGCAATCGTAAATTGTTTAGCAGCTTGGTTCACACCTAGGTTGATTCTAGTCAGATGACCAAAATTAAATACTCAGATAGTTGGATGGAACATGGTGGACTATTTGAAGCAGCAGTATGTTTTACGTAGAGCTGCTTGGAATACTTGCTACTACTTTCTTTCTTTTTCTTTTCCATAAGCCATATTGAAGACTTCAATTTCAAGAAAAGCACGAGGACAAGAAAAAAGAAAACTAGCTGTTGTGTATTTGCAATGTTATAACAGAAACTTATGTGTAACATATGGATTAAACCTCCACCTATAATCGAATATCTGATGACACGTGGCAACAAATCAATAAGCCAATAATGGATCAAACCGTGTAATGTTGATAACACAAAAACATGCCACATCTCCAAGATATACCCGAGTTTCGTACTTTCTATGGTAGGTCAAGCTTAAGTGCTAGACATCAAGTATGAACCACGTGTAGCTTGAGGATAGGCATCCTGAGCTCAAATTAAGCACAAGTACATTGTATTTTATGCAAACCAAATCCCGAGCAGACTGCTATGATCTACTCGGTTCATTACAAAGCCGAACTAGTTTGTTCCTATTGGGAGAGGAGGTGCTTATTAGACACATGTTGACACTGAAAAGTTAAAACCAGACAATTAGTTCCATGAACAGACTCAGGATGCTTTAGGTGATTACAAGAGACTAATCATTACAAAAATTTCTCAATGTATCATACACAAACACCGTCTCTACATTCTTACAGACATTTCCTCTTTGAGCCAAACTTAGTTGACCCCAAAAGTAGATTTTCTCAGTATTGCCATTATTAGATATTTCTCGGGGATTACTAAAGTGGAGTACTAGTTTAAGAAAAACCAAAAAACAAAAGGAAGTCAATTTTATCATGGAGAGATTGTTTTATACTTCATTTATAAATAAATATGATTTCAAAGTTCAGGTATCAACAAACTAATGCAATAAATATTAGTTTCTTGTTCATTCTCTCAACTCAACTTGCCTAAAGTAACTGTTTCACCAGCTTTACCTAATGTTAATGTCCATGGCCACTGGAATGACCATCATGGCCTTCCCAAGGATGTCGCAAGCCCTGAAAGACACACCAACCAGCTCAGAAATAAAATCTACTATACAAAACACAATATCAATCAAACTAAAAGGAGAAACTTGAGCTCACCAACACTACAGGGCCATCTTGCTTAGCCCTGTACAAAATCCAAAACCTGAAAACATAAACCCAAGTTAGTTCATTAGCAACAAAATGTGTTTCTGTATAAGAAGCAAAGAGAATTCTAATACCTTGACATGTTATCAACTAATTATTAATTAAAAAAAAATTATGCTCCTCATTTTCTGTAGGTACTTTTCGCAATGAGAAATGTGTTTTCAACTGCTTGCTAATGTTATCTAAAGTTGACTACCGTTTAGAACTTATATACATTATTTTTCTTGTTACATATAGAAATACATACATAGCTATACATGGATCCTCATAGCGAACAGTAATGTGTCTCAACTGATCAGAAAGTTCGCTAGACTTACTTTTAGAGCTCTAAAGCCCAGTCCAGATTAATTAAGTGATTATAATTCAACCTAATTATTTGATAAGTATAATTAAGACTTCAATTAGACAATGAACCAAACAGGAATAGCAAAAATATAAAATGATATTCAATTAATTGCATAAATAACAGTGTCCTACAGTACACAGGTAAGTGACCTTATAGCCAAATCACAAACAGATCAATTCCAATCTTATATATGTCAAGTGCCTCCAAACAGATCGAGTTTAATTTAGCCCCAAATTGCAAAGCACGCAGATCTGACGAATTGATAGGGAGATTAATCCACCAATATAGATTAGGAGAGAAATGTACCACATCACGGCGCACATCCCCTTTCCAGTGATGGTGTGCCAACGCTTTGGCTGATGAATTGTCACACCTTTGTATGTAATGCCATGTCCATGTCCTCCTCCTCCCATCTTCTTCTCGAACTTTCCGTCCTCAGAGCAATTAGCGCGGTCTACAGCCCTAGCTTTTGTGAAATGAAAATTTACGGAGATCGTCGAGCGTCAACGAAAACTAAATTATAAAACCGGCCCGATTAGTGAACCCGACAAGCGCTGACTCGTATCGGGTTGGTTTGAAACTTTGAATGGATATTTGTACGGACGGAATCGAAAATAAGTCGAATTAAATTAAATATTATTTATATAATTTATTAAATTTAAAATAAAATTTATATATGACTCATTTAATTATTAAATTAAATACTAATACAAATTGAATTGGAGTAATTTAAAATTTTTTAAATAAATTATATCGAATATTAATAAAAAAAATAATTTTAATAAAATTTCAATAATTAATCAAATTTTAAAATATACTTTTATTCTATTTGTTTAATAGTTTAAATTAAATTTGAATCGAACTTTTATCTTAAATATCTCGAATTGAGTCTAATTCTATTTTCACGCTTAAAGGACTGTTTGGATGGTTGTTTCTCCTTTTTTAACTGTTTGTTTAATAGAGTTTAGGATAAAAATATAAATTATACCCTAAATTTATATCAAAAATACAAGTTGTATTTTAAATTAAATTTTTAAAAAAAAGTATCTTAAATTTTCATTTGATAAATTAATTACACCATCTATTTATTTTTTTGTCATAATTCATTAATATCATTTAAAATTTTATAACTTTTAATGGACAATATCAAAAAAATTCACCAATGCTTTAATTTCCATATTACCTTGCTTTAAAAAAAAACACACAACAAACTGATCAATACAAGCCACTCATCTGACCACAATCTCATCAGCTCCTTCGTGAAACCTTCTCTTATATGACAAAATTCTATCACCATCCCCGAGTTCCATAATCAAATTCTCCTTCGATTTGCTTAATTTGCTTGTCCATCAATCATGTTATCACTACAGAATGATCTCCAGAAGTTGCATATGCACCAACATCAACATCAACATCAGAAGCAGCTAGTTCCTAGGGTTTTGTACAACGGCGATCAGCGAGACGATCCATTTTTGCTACAATCAACGTCTGCATCTACTCTCAAAATCGCTCACAGATCGGAGCCTCGTGAAGGTTAATGACTGTATTATCCTTTGTTGATTGAGTAATTTGATTCTAGGGCTTGTGTGGTGGTGATTTATAATTCTTTTCTCTTATTCCTTAAGGAAAGAGGGGTCAGGCGGAGGAGGTGGTGGTGGTGGCGGAGCCACCAAAGCTCCACTGGAGGTAGATCTTGGCGTCGTGGCGGCGGTTGTTCCCCGTGCGCTGCCGCTTCTTGTGGGTTCCGGCAACGGTTCCGGCTTCGTTCATTGTTTTGTGAATCAGAGGTTGCAGAAGATAGAGGAGAAGGTTAAGAAGCATCAAGAGAAGGTCGGGGAGAAGTCTCAGACTAATGGGGATTAAAGGATTAATACCGTTTCACTTTGTGAAATTTCAGTTTTTAATTAGCTCCAAACTTCTCAAATTACAACTTACAATCGGTTTTGTGCTTGAATTGATTTGGTTTGATTGGATTGGGTCAATTGATGAGAGACAATGCTTGTGGTTTGTCGATTTTCAAATTTCAAGATGACGAAATGGATGTGTTATTTGAAACGTTACCGTTGCTGCTGCAACAAAATTAAGAAAAGATATAATGTTCCTATTTTGCCCCTCCAGTGATGATGTCACACCAAACTGCGTTAAAAAAATTGACGGAAGTGGTCTGTGGTGCAATTAATTAACCAAATAAAAGTTTAGGATGATTTTTTTTTAAATTTTGATTTATAGTGTAACTTGTGTTTTTGATATAAATTTAATGTGTAATTTGTATTTTATCCATAAAATTTATTAAATATAATTTTATATTTAAATTTAAATTTTATAATTTTTAAACGCTAAATAATCAATAGGCCACCCCCAATGAAATTTGCAACCCAAACTTTTATTCTTTTGAGTTTTGAAACAAAACACCTAAACTTTTACCCACTCCGAGTCTCCGATGGGAGAGCGGTATGAATTGTCAAGAATATAGGTGAGTGCTTAAGCGGGCAATATTTCTAAATCAATTAGGAGACAAGATGGAGGACATATGGACAATGGTACAGTTATAATCAATGTTGTAAAATTCTCTTTGAGCATTTTAATATTGGATCGAGTATTTTTTGATTGACTTTTAATAATTTGATTAATTTTTAAATAATTATTTATCACATCGAATATAATAGTAATTAACCCCCGAGTATTCGTCTTAGTCATTAGACCATCTCTCAACCAAGTAAATCTACTCAGCGAGTGTTAAAATAAATATGCTTAACGAATTTTAAAATACTGATTATAATTATATGATCGTAATATATAATCTATCATGTTGTTGCATAATTTTTTAAAATATATTTTATTATTTTTGTAATATTTTTAGTTTAGAAAAAATCAAAGAAAGTAAAATCGGTCAATTAATTTTATATATAAGAACAAACATCCTAAAACTCGCATGAGTTGACTCAACTTTGATTTGTATTTTTGTCATTTTTTGGACAAAATTGTCCTTCAACTCGACATTGTTAAATGACTTGGTAAGGACTAAAAGGTCCATTCCATTTGACTCACTATCTACTCACTTAATGTCTTAAATACATGTAATAAATTATTCAATTACAAATCTCAATAAAGATAAATTCACTATTTTCCCCAACTCACACTATCATAAAGTCTCAAAATAACAATAAATATTAGGTGCAAATATATAATTCTATAATTCTGTCCCTATACATTTGTGTACCTTTGCACTCTTAAAATAAATATAGATAAACAATGATACATAAAAAAGCATGTTACAGGGGGGAAATAAAAATAGATTAATAAAAGCCGTGATTTGCTTCTGTTAATTTTTCTTGTCAAATTTGTTAGGGTTATTACAAAATTCTAGAAAATAATTTTAAAACAACATCAATAAGTATATTACAACTTTCCTTACAAAAATATTTTAAAATGAAAAAAATATAAGTAGCATATTTCAAAAAACAAAATATATAAATTTTAAAACCACTTAATATCTATATATAAGTTTGTTCACCTTAAAATTTTTGATAAAGTAGAATGTTAAATACAAGAGTTTGTTTGAACTAAACGAATATTGAGTAAACATTATTTAACAATTTCACATATTATTATAATGTAATTAGATAATCATACTCAGGGTGATAAACGCTACTTGGGTTTAAAAAAAAAAAATTACATGTTCAATCTGAAAATTTAAAAAATTTGAGTATGATTTTGTTTGATTTGATAAGCCTTTTTTTCTTTTGTTCAACATTTTGCCACCAAAATAGACAATTTTACCCTTGCCATCTAACTTCATTACTCAACTTCTTTATTTCCCTTGCTTACTCATTGATGCCCACTACTCCATCTTTTTCTCTTTACCTTTTATAATTTTGACTACTCCTAAATTTTATAGCTTACATTATAGTTTCAATTTTATTATGATTTCCTTTAAACTTCATTTAAAGTTTTTATTTTATTCCCATAATTACAAATAGATGCTCTACAATTTAACATTGAATTACTTCATGTAGTATTATTTTCTTTCTATCAGCACAAATCAAAATTTTTTTGTTCAATATTTTGTCAATTCTCGACAAATTTGCCCCAAATCATACTATTTTAGTAAATTTTAATAAAATTATATATGTCTTTTCACACTAAACTTAAAATTATGCATTGATGATAATAATTAACTTAATAAATTATAATGTCCTTTTATTTGCCCATTAAAATTACACTAAATGATGTTTATAAGTTACAATCTCTATAAATTTTCTTATGAACCGTTACAACTTCTATAAATTTTCTCATGAACGTTAACAATTGTATATAGTGAATTTGGATGATATTTCTTAATTATTTTCACATTTTTGGTCGATTAAAGCAATTATAGATGGAGCAATATGTTGCATTTATGAAAAAACAATTTTGCATCTATTGGTATTGCATAAAGAAAATTGAATCAATACATATCCTCTGAATTAAAGCTTTGTTTTTAGATTTGCTATTTACAAATTTTAACAAGTAAATTTCAAACGGTATGAAAACAAAATTTAACAAATATTTATGAAAAAATAAGAAAAAAATAATTTTAAATAGTATATACATAAATTATTTTGCACCTATTAGTATTGCATGTAGAAAATTGAATCAATGCGTATCTTTTAAATTAAAACTATGTTTTTAAATTTGATGTTTACAAATGTAAGAACTCAATATTTTCAACATGTTATGAAATTTATTTATCTTTAACAGTATGATATTTTAGTGATAAAATAAATTGTATGGTTCTAATTGCAAATATTGGTTTTCGACAAAAATAATGTCAACGTTAAAGTTAGAGAATATTTGTTCCCGTACCGTGCGCCGCAAAGTATTTGTGGACCCCACAACGAAAAACATGTGGACTCCACTAATATTCGTCGGACGACTTTTGAGATGGCGTAAAACTCAATGGTCAATAATTATTGGCCTGTCATTTTCCACTATATTATTACTCCGACAAAAATTGCAACAGTAGTATGAATAATTGTGTATAGATATATATATATATATACTTGATGTTGATGTATCCGATAAATAATTTTCTACGATCAGTGTCAGTAATTTTAAATATCTATAACAGTATTGAAAATAATTATCAAACATACTAATATTATTTTAAAGTGCGGTATAGCTGAATATATGAAGGTAATTATGATATAACATAGCTTTCAGATAAGAAATAATTGTAGAAGTCAGTGGATAAATTATTAAATTTACTATATATAATGCTTATGAAGTGTTTGAATAATTATTAGTAGAAAAGATGTTAAACTAGTAGAGTATGAACTTTAATTAGTAAGTGACTGATTTTGGATAAATATAATGAGGACGGTTGGAAGTAATATTTATTTGAGTAAGTGTGAAATTTTTGGTATTATTGAGTGGTGAAAATTGCTGCAAATAAAATAGCTATGTGATTTGATTCACAAGGGTTGGAGTATAAGAGACGATTGGTATAAAAAACATTTCGGGTAAGGATTAAAATTGTGAGATGAAGATTTTGGTCTTATTATTGTTTTTCAAAAAGTATGAAAATAAATTTTGATATTTTTATGATTATTTTTCAAAAAGTATGAGATAAGATTTTGGTCTTATTATTATTTTTCAAAAAATATGAAATTAAGTTTTGGTATTTTATGATTATTTTTC
>JAUMHB010027551.1:0-23099 GCA_032359685.1 Pittosporum tobira
AGCATGCAGAAATATGAGTGAACAACAACAATAGTCAAAGGAAGATACCGACACCCAAAAAATGGTACAACAGAAACTGAACAGCTAACCACAGATACACCTCCAACGGGATATGGGAGTGGATCTTTCTTGGTCTAAACTTTGACCACGCACTACAACTAAGCTTGTAGTTGTATAAGAAAAAAAATAAAAATAGCAGAAATTTTATTATGAAAAGATTTTAATTTGACAGTTAAAATCGATTAATCTCTATTTATGTCTGATTAATATCCGATCATGATACTAGACTTTTCTTCTTTTACGTATATTGTTTAAATATGCCTATCGATCTTGAAAACACAGTTATTATCCATTAATTTATTAGAATTCGTCGTATGAAGTCAGAATCATTTTCTAATACCGCCATAAATATTACAACCACGTTTTTTTTTATTTTCCAATTCCATGCCAACTGGAGAATTATAGTGCAACAATCCAAGAAACAATTTCATCAATACACTTATCTGAACTTCCATTTTCATTGATGGCCTCCTTCGCCAACGCCTTCCACTCCTTAGCTTTCTTTTTAATTTCTTTTCCTTTCTCTCCATTCATCACCTCATTGATACATCTCCCGATCTCTTGGGCAGTTGAAAATCTTTCCTCTTGTTCCTTGGCTTGAATTCCCACTCCCCAAACTTTTTCTACAAAATAAGCATTACCCAGTTGGTCTACAGCCTGCGGCATTGCCACCACTGGCACTCCAAAACTAATCGCCTCCACAGTTGAATTCCACCCACAGTGCGATATAAAGCAGCCCACTGCTTTATGGGCCAACACCTCCAATTGTGGGCACCAAGTCACTACCAGACCCTTCTTTAATGTCTCATTTACAAAATTCGCGGGTAACTGGGTCTCTTCGGCTGGTTTCACCACCCACAGGAAGTTGTTTGGGGTTTGTTTTAGGGCCTCGACCATTTCTGCAATCTGCGCTGCACTCAAACTTGCAAAACTCCCGAACGATACATATACAACTGAGCCAGCTTCCTTAGTGTTTAGCCACTGCAAGCAGACCTCCGTGCTTGGCTTGAAAAGGTTAAAGCCGTAATTGTTGTCATTCTCCACTCGATTGTCCAGGTACACAGACGGCACAGTCGGTCCAATAGTCCTCACACTCCACAGATTCAACATCCAATTCACGACCTGTATAGCAAAATAGTTTTGAATGATTTATTTGAATCTTTGAAGTATAATTGATTAGAAAGTAGATCAATAAAAATGTTACTCCTATTTAAAAAATAACAGAAAAAAAATTTGAATCTTTACTCACCTCTTCTTCTAACTTATAGAAGGAGTTGAAAAGCACCCAATTTGCATTCTCCATATTATCGAACTGACTGCACATATGCCTAACAAACACGGAATCGCGTCCCGTAACATCACCAAATGATGATAGATCAGGCAGCCTTAGTGGTGGCAATCCAGGCACGGGAAAGGCAGGAAATGATAGAGGTTTCTCCGATAATTCACAGTATATTGGGTAGATGCTACCGGCAAAAGCACACGACTGCGTAAGAAATGCAACCCTAGGTAGTGCGAACTGCTTGGCTATATTTGAAGCCCATAATATATTAACATCATATATGAAGCACTTTATAGGGTACGTAGAGTTTTCTTGTTTCTTGATGATCAGTTCAGTTAAGGCACGAGACCCAGTAGCTTCAAACCTGTCAAGAAAGCCTTTGAAGCCTCCGGTTGCTTCGATCCCACCTTCTGCGTCGTCATCATATATGGATTCAAATGTAATCGAGCCAGATGGAGATGCAATTTTCATGGTCTTTGTTACGGAGAGTTCGGTGGCTACGGTGATTTTCATTCCTTTGGAAACGAGACGCTTTGAAAATTGGAGCAGTGGATTTATGTGACCTTGTACATGGATTACTAGCACCATGATATGAGGTTTGCAAGTCTTCTCCTTCTCCATTTCTCCTCATGAACACTTGATCGCCTGCCTGTGAATTATAATTTGAATTACTGGAGATTGGCTTATATGAGGCCGGCAGAGAGAACCAAGGAGATTGGCTTATATGAATTCATAATATAACAACTGAAAATGTTGAGTTCGGTTCAGTCTGTGGTCGTAATAATGCCACGTTGGCTTAAAACAGTCTATGGGTCAGTGCAACCCTAATGCAGTGAATTCAAATCTTTTGTCCGATTCATTGGTCCATTGTTTATCCTATTTTAATTTAATAATTAATTGTGTATTATTTAAATTTTTTATTTAATATTTTTTTCGTCTTAAAAAAATTGACTGATTAAGATTTATACACATATCACGGTAAAATCAAATTTTATCATATTTAGACTAATTTATTCTCATTTTTTTTTACTAATTATGTTAAATTTAATTTTTATTTCCAACACAATAATTAATTTTTCAAGTTAAAAGTTGTTAACTTCTCTTTCCCATTAATTGCTCTTTTTTTTTAAATTATTGTTGGACCAATTATCTATTTCTACTAAAATGTATGCAAGTTTAATTGTGTTGGATTTGCTTCTCTTTCTACCTTATTACTCGCGCATGTATTTAGCTATCCATAAATGAGTATATACACAGCATATTTGATTTGTTACCAAGGTAATGTGGAATAGCTATGCAACACATTTATCATTAATCAACATCGATACCATATACTAAGAATTAGGAAAATTACTTAAAATCTTCTTATTTAATAAAGGTATAAAAGAAAAAATAATTTCTAAAAAGGAAATCAGTCAATTTATTGGAACAACTTAAAAAAAAAAGTCAACTAATTTTTTTAAGATAAAGGGAATACTAAAAGAATAAATAAATATTGTAATTGTCAAATTAAAATATAAAAAAATGATAGATTAGACGATGAGACAGAAAATTTTAATCCACTGACTTTTCCTGTAATATACTCCGCATTTAATTATGAAACTAAGGGTTTGTTTGTTTTTGATTATTGAAACTGATTATATTTTATTTTCAAAAATCAACTAACTTAAAATTGGTTATTTTTATTTATTTAAAAAAATTATAGGTTAAATATAACCTATATTGTCAATTTATTTTAAAAAATCGATCAGTATGTGTTTTTTCAGTTTATAACTTATTATAGTTAACAAATAAATTTTCAAACACGTTCTAAAAAGATATTGAAATAATTTTATATTTCATATTTAAATAAATTTAATAATTATATTATTTTAATTTAATATAAAATATATTTTAAAATTTTACGTTGTAATAACAACTTTCCTCAAAAGGCAAACTTGTGGAGGAAGGAGCTAGATAGTGGTTGACATTTACTTCTGTCCACATGCTCTTCTGTGGCAGAAACAATTCTACCCCACGTCAAGGTGTCCCAAATTATTTGGCCTCAAAATGGGCCCACCCTCTTGAGGTATGAACAACTAATTTTTTATTTTTATTATTTATTTATTTATTTATTTTATTATATGCACTTAACTAATGCATTTATTAGGTCCATTTAGGATATCAAATTTAATGAGTTCAAATATGTTGGCTCAAATATTGTCTCATATGTTATTTTAATTTAATTTAATAATTATATTTTATAAAAAATTTGCACTTAATTTTTACAGTTAATAAACTTAAATTTAATACAATCGTTGAAATAAATTTGAAACAGAAAATGGGACAACATTTAAAATCTTAGATTTGGGTTCTAAATTTAATATCTATAATTTTGACTAAATATTTAATTTGAGTATGAAAATTACTGAATGCATAGAAAAATATTTAAAAATCGATGAGTATACTTAAACAATAGATAAAATGTCTAAGAATTTAGACTAATCGATTTACTATTATAACTTGCATGATAATACATGATTTGATAACGATAATTAGGGATCTATAAATTAATAAAAAATTGTCTCCTTCAAAATTCGACATGTTTTTCCTTTTTTGTATATTTTAAAATTAAAAATAAATATTTATTTTAATATTATAAAAAACCATGATAAATTCTATTGAAAATTTTCTTTGCCCAGTCCATAACTAAAAAAAGATACTTTATTAATTTATAATCTCATTATCTTTTACATCATCTCTAAATCTTATTAAAAACTTTTTATGTAAAAAATTATAATTTAATATTTATTTTTTAAAATCTACTACAAAAGCGTCGAATATATGGACTTTGACATCGTTGGCCATACCAGTCCAGACTGTGGTAGTAAATGGTGCCACGTCGGTGGTCCCAGGTCCCACTGCACTAACTCTCTATCTTTAATTCTCGACAGTGTTGGAGACTTTAATCCCAAATTAAGATTCCAAAAAATAAGCTAAATAATGTATAAGTTTTTATTTTTGTTGTCCGAATCTTAATTGTATATATTTTGGTGAATCATTAATGTTGATTATATTTTTTTTTTAATGGGCAAGGATGAATTCTAGAATACTTTCTATGAGCTTTTTGGTACAAAGTAGTTGTTTTGCCTTTTGTTAGGGGTGTTAAGACTCGAATTCATTTAAAAAATTTATTTAATTTAACAAATAAAATTCTAATTTCGCTCAATGAAAATTTAATAATATTATCAGCCCAAGACAAAGACCAAGTTTGAAATCTTTCACGGTTTGGGCAGGCCCAAGATTAGAATTTTGAAAAGAATGAATGTCTTGCTTTTCTTATTCTAGTGCACTAAACCAAGTAAAGTAGTACAAAATTAATAAAATACTTATTTAAGTTAAATGACCAGAATTAAAAAAAAAATTCATTCATTAAAATAAGCCAAGTTCAAGTTGGACAAACTCAACTTAACCCGTTTAACCCTCTAACTCTTGTGTATATATTGACCTATATTTATGTTAAAATTGTGGTCGTTCGTCAGCATAACTATATAGCAAGTGAATAAAGGAAGCTAAGCAAATTGTGAAATTTGTTGTCTTATATGTTGTTTCATCTGATGTTCAATTCAAATTAACATGATTATATTATATTTAAAATTTATAATTAATAATTTAAATATAATATAATTATTAAATTGAATTTGAAACATCGAATAAAACAACAAACCTCAACACATGAATAGGAAGGTATAACGATTACACATTGTCAAGGCACTACACTAAACGAATCCAAAAGCATTCCACTCCTCAGCAACCTTTCTCCAAATCTTAAGGGGGAAAAAAAAAAAAAAAAAAAACGATGAAGATCAAAATCAATATTTCAGAAACCTAATACTTAAATCCGTCTTGGTTCCCCGGTGAATCAGCTACCTGAGATTTTTGTGACCACACGCTTTTTCTTCTCCATTTTTATATAATGTTACCACTCCAATCCTGCAAATAGGTCTGCTCATTCTACATAACCCGAATTGGTACCGAAATTATCAAACTTTATTTGCATACTAGTCCAAAGTCTACTCAAATTTTATATGGGTCTCGCCTTCCGCAACAACAACGAGCAATTTTCATCTGGCTCTCACCTTCCGCAACAGCAAAGAGCAACTCCAAATCGAGATTGTTTATGTTTTCAGGATGTTCATGACAAAGAAGGATGTGCAAGCAGCAATGGTGAATAAGGTCAATGGTGAGCAGGGGTGCCTAATTTTCTAACTAGTCCATTATGGGGGAGTTATTATTATTGTAATCAATAAAATGACATCAAAATATTAATTAAGGTTGTAATTCTATTTGTATTTTTAATATAATTATTTTTTTAGATATTTAAGTTGTTTGTTTGTAATAGATATACATGTATAAAACATCTTTGAAAATTATGAATTTTTAGAAAAGATAAAATCATATGTGTTACACGTTTTGATATGCTTTAAATACATAAAACTATCGAATTTAAAATTTACAAATGAAGATTACTTGCTATTTATTATCCGGAAACTCCAACCAACAAGATTCTAAATACCATAGCAAGGTAAATGTATAGCACAAATTTGGTTGGGGCTTGATCAGGGACTTGAAAGCATTGCTACAAATTGCCAAAATAAGAAAATATCTTCTTAATTCCAATGAGAAACAAGTTCTAGCTAGATGAATGCTTACATAAAAATATAACTTTAACCAGCAAAAAAAAAGGTAAATACAAAAATATAAAGAAATATAACTTTGAGTCTAGGCCCAAATCTTACTAATGGCATGTGGATTTTTAGCTCCAAACATCCTCGAATTTTTTTACAGTGATTGCTTCTCCTGTGAACTTCCAGCTTCATATTTCCTTTTCCCAAGTAGCGTTGTTCCTTGGATTTGATCCTCCCAAATATAATTCTGAAAATTATTCATCTTAAAGTTGGATTGCTCCGTGGATTCTTGAATTTCGCTTAGATATTCATTGCACACTCCTTCATTGAAAACTCCATTATAAACTTGATCCCCAACAACGAAATTCTTAGTAACTCCACTTGTAAGTGAATTATATAGATTCCCACCTTGAATATCATATAAATTTCCTTGGAGTTCATCTGCAAAAAGACCTTGAGATTCATAAAATTCAATATCAAATCGGAAGTTATCTGGTAAACACTTCGAAAGGTCATCATCATCACCACCATAAGACATAAATTGGCCAAAATTTTCTGAATTATTTTGAATTGTAGCACCAATTTCCTCAAACCCTTCCACATAAGGAATACTACTAGTACATCCTGATTCTAGTTTCTTTGAATAATTTTCAATTGCAAAGCCAAAATCCTCAAAACCTTCCACGTAAGGATCACCACCAGTGCATATTGGCACTAATTTCTCTGAATTATTTTGAATTGTAGCACCAAAATCTTTAAACTCTTCCAAACAAGGACTGCTACTGGTAAATACTTGCACCAAGTTCTTGGAATTATTTTGAATCGCACCAAATTCCTTCAACTCTTCAACTGAAAGGCACTTTGTATAAGTAACAAGTTCAGGGGGCATATCAAGATTTTGATGTTCACTATGAGTATTATGCTCACATCCTTTACGCCTTGAACTTTGTCTTTTTCATGGACATAATCTTGGTTGCCTTTGATATTGTAAAACCAGGAATTCTTGGAATTTTTGGACTTTTTGCAGGCTTCTTCTTGGTCTTTAATTGTTTAGAATCATCTCGTTTTATCTCACAGAGTACATAGTTAGATTCCACATCGCTAAGCGAGTACTCATGCATGATCCAATGTCCCATACTCATCTTCTCACTTGCGCCATTGGTCTCAAATCCAAACATTTTCTTAAACCCAATAATCTCACCTTCGTTATTTCGAATTTTGTTGACCGTTTCGCTATCCCACGTGCCGCAACCTACAGTTCTAACAAACTGCTCCTTTCCTCCGACCGGTCTTCTCTTCGACCTCGTACCATTGGCCCCTGCTTTCTTCTGGCGTTTTGTGAAAATATAGATGGTCTTCTTGAATTTCCCCAGCACAGTTTGGGAGACAACTCATTCCTCTGTTTGGTCGTCAAATAATTCCCATGGAGCCGCACTGTAGAGAGGTCTCTCCTTCACAAGATTAACATGGGAAAGGGGCATGCTCTTTTCCGATAACCGTGGGCTTCAGATACGAGTTGATGATCTCCTGATCGGTAGGGTTAAATCGATAGCCTGGTGGCAGATTTGGAACCGCCATGGCTTTGATCTCTGTCCCCAAATTTTCTATAATCGACTTTGTGGCTTTCAAGCAAACATTAAATAGGTGTTAACGAACTGGGTACCTCCAAGTAATCCACTGACTTACAAACGCATTTAAATAAGATAAGTAAAATCTTTGGTAAAATTTTCAAATGCAAACCCTTTTCTTAATTGGGAAGCGATTTGTGCAATCTTATTTGATCCTATAAGAAATATGAATTAAGAAATACAAATTATTTAAATACAAAAGGTTATTGTGCGTGTATTGCAATCAAAATATTTAATTATAATTTTTGCTTTGAAAAATCTTGAAATAGTTTTTTATGTTCGTCTGATCCTAGTAAAGACTTGATTACTTTATCCACACCATAATCACCATCACCATAGCTGCTTGTTGTGAGTAAGCTTTCTGAATTTCTTCGAAAATATTAGAGCCAAATTCCTTCAACTCAATTTGAAGACATTCTGTACATTCATATGAAAGATCAGGTTATTCTCGTCACCACCACTATTACTTGCCGAGACTAAATTACCGGAATTATTATTCTGAATCGCAGACCCAAATTCCTTTGAGTCTTCTACATAAGGAGAATTTTGATTAATTTGAAGGCATTCATTAAAAGTACAACTTTCTCTGAATTAATATTCCCTAGACATTTTGCAGGCTTCTTCAGCTCGGGTTATATCACATAGTACATGCTTACTCAACGCCCCAAAATGAGTGCTCATGCATGATGCAGTGTCATCCCATATTCATCTTCACCTCTTCCAAATTACCAGTCGTGTCACTGATCTAAAAAACAAACATCTCCTTACATCTTCGTTTGGGCATCCCAAGGGCCACATGTTGCAACTCTTAAAAATTACTTCTTTCCACCCGCTTTCTTCTGGAGTTGATTAAACCATAGACAGTCTTCTGAAAATTTCGGAAACTTCCCATTCGTCTTTTTTATCATCAAGCATTTTCCACGAGGACACATCGTAAGCTATTTATATTTGACGTATTGCAAAAGGGGTTGAAAGGCCTAAAAAAGCAAAGTAAGTTGAAATAACTTTTGATATGTAACTTCGTTTTCGGCCGTTAATATGTCAAAATGATTCGAACAATGCGTACTTCAAGATCCAACCTTTGAGCGGGATATATAGTCAATTTTAGTAGAAAAACATAGTCAAAGTTAAAGTTTGATCAAAATTGGTCAACCTTCAGAAAAGTGTTTTATGTTTGTGTATTTTCAATTCCTAGCTTAAACATGTTTATAGATTTAATGTTTTATGCTTAGAAAAATATCTCAAAAACATAATGTTTTATACTTGGTCAGACTTGGTCTATATTTAATATTTGTGTATTCTAATGGTAATAGAGATATGTAATTTAAACATTAAACATTGCAATTGTAGTTTCAATAACATTTACACGTTTATTTCAAATGATATGTTCGTAAAATCAACTTTATTTCTTAAACAAACATGGCAATAGAGAGATGTATTTTCTTAATCAAATGCCATCACTGCATTTGTAGATGTATTTTAATGGCAATAGAGAGATGTATTTTATCAAATGTACTTGAAAGCATTGCTGCACGTTGCCGAAATAAGTAAATGTATTCTTAATTCCAACAAAAAATAAGTTCTCAATAGACGAATGTTTACACTGACATATAGTAGCTTTAACTAGCAGAAAAATGGTACATAAAATAAAATAAAATATAATAAAAAATAACAAGAAATGTAACTTTGAGTCTAAGCCCAAATTTTACTAATGGCATGTGGATTTTCAGCTCCAAACTTCCTCAAATTTTTCTGCAGTGGCTGCTCCTGTGAACTTCCGGCTTCATATTTCCTTTTCCCAAGTAGGGCTGTTCCTTGGATTTGATCCTCCCTGGTACAATTTAGAATATTATTCATCTCAAAGTTGGATTGTGCCACAGATTCTTGAAATGGACTGAGATATTCATTGCCCACTCCTCCATGGAAAGCTCCAATTCCATTATAAACTTGATTCCTGATAATCAAATTAGTAGTAACTCCACTTGCAGCTGAATCATATAAATTCCCAGCTTGTATTTTTCGGCCGAAAGTACGTTGAAATCCACTTGCAACAACAGCTTCTTCAACTTGAATATTGTATAAATTCCCTTGGAGTTCATCTGCAAAAATACCTTGAGATTCGTAAACTTCATCGTCAAAACGGAAGTAATCTAGTAAATACTCCGAAAAGTCTTTCTCAGCACCACCGTAAGACGTAACTTGGCCAAAATTCTCTAAATGGTTTTGAATTGTAGTGCCAAGTTCAGTAAACCCTTCCAGCACTAGATTCTCTGAATTATTTTCAATTGTAGAGCCAAAATCATTAAACCCTTCCACATGACGATCAATAGTAGTACATACTGGCACTAAGTTCTCCGAATTATTTTCAATTGTAGCATCAAAATCTTTAAACTCCTCCACACAAAGACCGCTACCAGTACGTACTTGCACTAATTTCTTGGAATTATTTTGGATCATGCCAAGTTCCTTCAGCTCTTCAACTGGAAGGCAATTCATGGAAGTAACAAGCTCAGGTGACAAGTCAAGATTTTGATGTTCACCATGCGTACTATTCTCACAGCCTGTATGCCTTGAACTTGGGCTATTTGTGGGCTTATTCTTGGTCGCCTTTGATCTTGTAAAACCAACTCGCCTTGGACTTTTTGCAGGCTTCTTCTTGGTCTTTAATTGTTTAGAATCATCTCGTTCTATCTCGCAGAGTACATAGTCAGATTCCACATCGCTAAGCGAGTACTCATGCATGATCCAATGTCCCATACTCATCTTCTCACTTGCGTCATTGGTCTCAAATCCGAACATTTTCTTAAACCCAATAATCCCACCTTCGTTATTCCGAATTTTGTTAGCCGTTTGGCCATCCCACGTGCCGCAACCTGCAGTTCTAACAAACTGCTCCTTTCCTCCGACCGGTCTCCCCTTCGACCTCGTACCATTGGCCCCTGCTTTCTTCTGGCGTTTTGTGAAAATATAGATGGCCTTCTTGAATTTCCCCGGCGCAGTTTGGGAGACAACCCATTCCTCTGTTTGGTCATCGAACAATTCCCATGGAGCCGCACTGTAGAGAGGTCTCTCCTTCACAAGATTAACATGGGCAGGGGCATGCTCTTTTCTGGTAACCTTGGGCTTGAGATACGAGTTGATGATCTCCTGATCAGTAGGGTTAAATCGATAGCCTGGCGGCAGATTTGGAACCGCCATGGCTTTGATCTCTCGTCCGAAAATTTCCTCTAATGTAGGATTCTGTGTGTCGATCGATTTCGTGGCTATGGAACAAGCATTAAATACATATTGACGAACTAGGGATCTCTAGGTCTATAAGGTAAGAAAAATCTTTCTTAAAATTTTCAAACTCATGTTTCCGTCTCCTAATTGGAAAGTAGTTCATGCAATCGTATAAAAAAATTTGAAGTAGGAAATACAAATTATTTTACTAGTTCATCATTCATGTAATTTTTTTTTAGCTCGGGTATATTAATTTTAATTAATTGTTTGTTTTAGTTTTCTAATAATAAGATACAAGCTTTTTATGCATAGGTAAAAAAAAATTGAGGAAGTGTAGGGGTTCGCTTGGTAACTGATTATACTTTCATGTGTTTTTTCTTTATAGTTTTGATTTCATATATTTATTTATTTATTTATTTTTAGTTGCTTCCCCTTGTAAAATTATAAATTAGGCAATGATGTTTGATAACTATGTGCTACAATAAATATACAAAACAAAATATCAAAAATAATGTTTGACAAAAAATTGCTTTTACTTAAATTTTAACATATTACTTTAAATTATATGCAATAATATATTGAAAGAAATAATAATAAAATTATTAAATCAGATACTACAAAAGAAGAAGAAAAAGAAGAGCCATCGTTAGAATTTTTTTACCAAATAATATTTTCTAGCATTACTTCTGAAGAATTCAAAGTAAAATTAAAAATTTAAAAACAAAAACAAAAACAATTATCATACAAGTCTATAGTGTTTTAGAATAATTTTTTATAAGTTGTGTTAAACATGGTCTATGTGTAGAAGAACTGGACCTATAAGTTACATGGAGAAATGCAAGATAAGGCCGTAAGGGGCTACAGTCGAGTCACTCGGATCCAATATGATCAGATTGGCCCATGAGGAGAGGTAAGAAGTAACCAAGAATGGCCCATCAACCCAAGTCTGTTACCCAGTCCGGGCATAAACCACATCCCTCCATAACAATGACGGCAAGCAAAATCCAGTCTTTGTGGATTGCCTATTGGAAAAATGGAAGAGGAAGCTGAGTTTCGGCCAAATTATTGGGCCTAATGGGGACTTTGCAATTCTATGATTTGTTTAGAAGATATTTGGATAAGTCTTCCATTATGGTGCCAAGGAACTATTTCACACTACGTTGAATAAAAATAAGAAATGTCAATTTTTGATAATTTTGCTATCATCTGTTTGTATTCAAATAGGTCTATTCAACTATGTAAAATATCACAATATAATAAAAGAATCAATTAAAAAAGATTTTTTAATTCCAAATAGGAATTTGTTGGTCTCTTTAGGAACAATTTTTCAAATTTTGAATTTTGATTCATCTTTCCATTTAATAATTCATAATCATATCTTAGTAACTAATTATTTACAACTTGACAATTTAAAACAAAATTTTCAAGGACTTAAAATATTATTTAATGAAAGATATCAAGATATTTTTATACTTTGAAACGTAAATACTATTTAGCAAGGAGAAACTTGCCACAACTTATAAAAAAGTTATCCTCAAATATTTCCTTAACTTTTTCTTCTGTGTATAAAAAATTTGTATCTCATAATTCTTTAAAAAATTAATTCTAAAAAACTACTGCCAACTGCACGAATAATTTATTTTTAAATAAATAAGTGATAATCAACTCAAATAATAAAGTTTTTTCACACGAGCCCTACAGCCCACAATCTAACGGTTCTTAAGAAACCAAACTCGTGTACCATTTTCAAATTGTTTCCTCAACGAATTTTGCAAGAATTTTAGAGTGTTATTTCTTAATAACTTCTTAAAGCAACCATTGCAAGTCAAATGGTGCCACCAATTCAAGATTACAATAAAGAGGAGGGAAAAAGAAAAACGAAAGACAGTTTCATTGTTATTTCACACAACTTGAGGGGCTACATTTTGAATCGGAAGGATCAACGTATCTCCAGAAGAAACCCAAACAACTACCCATTATATTCATTATCACGGCCGACATTGCAGGAGGCAATGCAACCATCGACGAACTGAAATGTGAGGTTGCCAAAACAACACCCAAGGATGAATTTTGCATACCAACCTGCAACCAGGATAAAGAAGAAACATTTCTAATAATTTTTAGTAACATCTATATTGACTCAGTCCCCAACTTTGAAATTTGCCACTCGTCTATATGGTCAATGATTACCAAATTAAATGACTTCAACCATATTAAGATTTTAATGAACACTCAACTGTTACCTCAATTGATATAGCTCGCCGTTGCGGTTCTCTAAAACCACCAACAGCTGCTGATATATACCTGCATAGGGAGTAGAGACCTTATTGCATTATACCTCTGTTTTCTCACAATTTTGCAAGTAAATCACACAATACCAATTAAAAAGTATACAACAAATCCGTTAATAAATAAATGAAGAGCACTCCACTAAGTTTCATTTTGAGACCTGGAAGAGAAAATAAACTTTAAAGAGGTACATGGATTTAAGAAATAGTTCAATATGGTAAGAAATTGTGAAGCAAGATGATCTCAAATAGCTAGAATGCAGTTGGTGTGAAGAATCACCATATCTTTGCTATGCTCACATACAGAAGCTGAGTTACGCATGGAGTTTTGTAATGTGACACAAATTATGTGACAGTTGCTGGAATTCTCTGGCCACATTGAAGAATTTAAATAAATGTGACCCTAGAAAAACTAACTGAAAACAAAGCAATCAAATTGTTTTATAAGTAAGGCAGAGCAATTAATATCAAATTGTGAGAGCTAAAAGAAAGAAGGAAAAAGAGTCTCACCCCACAAAAAAACCTGCAAAATGCAACAACAATACCGATAGCACTATAACCCCCAATTCACTACATAATATGGCTTTTGCACGAAAAAGAGGAGACATATCCGATGACAACGATGCACCAACCATTGAAGATTTCAGACGAACAACATTTTCTGACAACACACTGGAAAAATGAAAGAATAAAAATTCAGTATGTGTGAATATGCGTCTGGGGGTGGGTGGGTGAGCGTGGGTCAAGAAGTCAGAACAAACCTGCAAGCTAGCAATGATGAAAACAAAACAGCAAGTAGAGGTGCAAATGGTGTCACAGTCTTGACAGCCTTGGGAAATGTGATATGCATATAAGAACCTAACAGAATCGGAGCAACGACCACCTGGAGGAGAAACGTGAAAATGATTCCTTAAAAAAATGACAATCATAATTAGAGAATAAAATAGTAAATATGTGGCGTACATTTTAATATACCTGCACGGTGCTGATGGAAAGCTTAACAGCATCCACAGGAACGTAAGTTCCAGCCAGAACCTTTGTTAAAATAGGAGTAAGAAGCACTGCTCCGAGAGTGGTGCATACCGTCATAACTATAGATAATGCGACATCCCCTTGAGCTATTAAGGTCACCTGTAATGCTATTAAAAGAAAGCAGAAATGAATGGGAGACAAGATAATGAATACTGACGTACAAGAATCAGAAAACCTTAATTTCTGTATGAACCATAATATTCCCCATCCATGTAGGAGGCGAGGAATCCCAAAATCTCATAGCAGCTCAGATAACATAAAAAAAAGTAACAGATTTCTTGCAGATCAACATGGGCATGCAAATTGTTCCAGAAATTTTGTCTAATGTTATGCATTAAATTCACAGCCAAACATTTTTTCATTTTTATTTTTGGATGTGCAAACCATGTGAACTCATAAAAGGAGAATGTCAAGAATTGAGTAGGTGTTTTCATCTCTAATGTAACAGAAGCAAGATTGGGGAACATAACGAGGAAGAAAAAAAAAATCTAAACAACTAAGCCTCCAGATCGAACTAATTTTAGTTGTTCCAGATTTTCAGAAGCCCTGGCAAGTAATAATAAGTGGTAGTTCAGAGTTTAGCCTTCGGTCACCTAGTCCGCGATATACTATGCTAAATAGTAACAAACAAGAAATTCAAAAACCGAGCCATAAACTGACTCAGCTGCCTCACCTAAATAGAGCAAGATATTAACTCATAGTAATACTCCCTGATAAGATAATGACAAGGCAATGAAAAACAAGATGAAAGAAGGTCAACTAATATGGACTGGCCTTGTGAAAAGATATTAGTGACTAATGAAAGTGTTAATAATGGATCTATAAGGAAAGGACAAAAGTCGAGAAAAAAGCCATAGTAGAGTACTAGAGCCTAATATTTGGTCAACTCCATAGGCAGTAGGGAAACGACTTTCTGTGGCCAGCCACAAAAATTGATGACAAAACACATCCACTGCCTTATTTAACACCAACATTTGTGGATATGCCAAGTGTTATCTGCCTATCAACAAGATAAATTAAGATTTGCTCCTTTCAAGTCTTTTCTCTAGTCTATGGCTCTGCCCATGTTTTTGAATTTAGAGATGGTCAAGAAAGCTGGCTCAATATCAAATATCTTCTTTGATAGTTGATGCATTTCGTACTTGGGTTGTTTCTTATTACATCATATTCTTATTTTTAATAAACAGAAGATAACAGGGTTCTGTCAACATAACGAAAATAAACTTAAATGCAATACCTTCTTTTTGAAGAGTTCGATCATATTTTCACACAGAATAAGGGTAGCCATCATCACATTGTTTTCAACGTTTTTAAGCATACTGATTTCAACTGTCTTAGACACTAGATTGTCTGATGAACAGAAATTGTACCGAGTAATCCTTCATCAGATCAAAAGCCTTTACTCAAAATGTACCTTAGGTGGATTGTAAGAAAATAATTGGATAGTCAGGAACGAATAATCATTAATTAAATCACCAATTTAATGTAACATTAAACAGGTCCTATTGCAAATTTAGCAAGTTGTTTCATTCCTAAAAAAGAATCCAAGAAGTTGAGTTCAAAAAGTATTAATAGTTCATTCTGGCCAAAAATATCCGCACAACAAAATAAAAAAGCAATTTCATTCAGGTCAGAAGCCTTCACGCCCTCTTCCAAAAGATATGCATCTAAATAGGCAGAAGTCTTTAAATGTATAGCCTATTCATATACTCCAGTATTTGCCAATTATATAGTCTATATAACTAACATTCAAGATTATAAAACATTAGTTATGTAACCAGAGATCAAAGAGGAAATCAATTCTATGTTTGAATTGAAGCCTTTAATATTAGCCTATAACAAACAGACAAGATGAATACTTCAACTGGAGTACAACAGCTTATCCATCCCAATCAAGATAACTATAGGTAGAGAAGGTCTCAGGTTCAAGTCCAGGATGGCCAAGGTTTACCATTTCCATATAGGATATAATTGACAACTCAAAGTTGGGCCAAGCTGGACTTGAACCAGCGTAAACATATTGCCAACGAATTTACAATCCGTCCCCATTAACCGCTCAGGCATGAAATGACTTATTAATAGATTAATAGATCTCCGTGGTTTGTAACAGTAGGCAAAATACAAATAATCTATGCAGAAAGATAAATCAAGCATAAAATTTTATAATTCACAGTCAAATTTTGCCTTTTGCCCCTTTGCCACCTTCCGTGGATTGTGTTATCTTTAGAACATGTTGAACATGTTGCTTTCAGGGGTTCTATTAGGTTTCAGGTTGAGAAAAACTGATGTTGCACAAATGATACTTTAACTCATGTCCAACAGCTCCTATTTTGCTTATAAGCAATAAAAGATTTAATCAAGAATGCCTAAAAGGGGGCATAACCCATTCACATGGAGAATATAAGCAAAGCACATAGAAGAGAAGTACTTCTACAAAAAAAAATTAGCCCTATACGAAGAAGCCCTCCCAGTTCAACCCCAAAACGACAAATTGTAGTCAAAGACAAGATGAACTTCAGCCTCATTGCATGCTTGAAGTCAAAAAATCCACAGGACCCCTTGAGCCTGGGAAAGCCTCATGGATCCAAAATGAGCAAGCTTACAAAAATAACTGTTATTTTCACATTGTACACTCAGGACTGATCAGAAATCCTACAACTACGCTCCTCAATCTAAACCAGAAAATACCATGTAGAACCAAATCCCACTTCTTCATCACCCTTCTATTGACTCTTTCCCCTCTCCAAGACAACTGCAACAGACTCCAGGATTACCCACTGCACCTCAAAGAGGCCAAGGTTAAACAACATGAATGCCAGTCTACTTAACGTCTTGACTAGCGACATAAAAGAACCTGACGGCCCTGAACCAGTGGTACAATTATCGAGGTTGGGGTACATGGAACGGAAAACATCACTTTCTATAGTACAGGAATGGTAGGAGTAGGCTTCTTCAGATCGTTTAGTTCGTATGGAATACGTTTATCTGAAACATGAAACATTTTGTAGGAACGTGTGTGCAGTATTACATCTATTTAAACCTCATTTCTATAGAACTCGCACTCCACTTTGAGGGTGTTTTAAATTTTAAATGCTACTTTAGTTGATTTTCTATATTCTTCCTGTTTCACAGTTTCCTTTGTCACAGTATTTTCGGATTACCAATTTTACCGTTCCGGAACGCAAATGAACTTCAAATGGGAAGGATTGGACCAATTCGCAAGTTGCATGTTGGGTAGCAAACTGTGGTAAGTGGTAACATTGTTCCTAGCATTCCAAATTCTACCTATTACACAGTTTGTTATGGCAGACGGTGAATAATAAAAGAAATAAGAGAACATATAAATGATCACTGTTACCCATTATTCCAACATAGTGAATTCAATCGACAAATTATGTAATAAAAGCTATGATTTCAAATTAGAACCAAACAGAATAGAATAACTACAATTAGATCTGGAAAAAGTAGACATGGTTTAGTAACTAGGACACTCACGCTGCCAAGTATGCTTCCACAAATATAAAATTTAATATAGTTTCATAACAAAAAAGGACAAAAGAGGAACAATCAACCTTACCACATTGGAGGCTGTACCACCAGGACAACAGGCAAGCAGTATCAAACCAACTGAAAGAGAAGGTGACATCCCCAAAAATTTGCTAATAATGTATCCAAAAGCTGGCATTATTGTATACTGAGCAAGACATCCGAAAAGTATCTGGACAAAAGGGGGAATTTAGTGGATCAGAATAATCTGCATATAATATCAGAGAAAGAAAAAAAGAAGGTTGAAATTTGTTAATCGGATAAATTTTTAAAGACTTTTCTCCAAAACTTAACAAATAGTTTGATACCAAAGAAATGAACTTGCATAATTTTATTTTACTTTTTGATAGAAAATGAAGAACTTGCATAAATGATGTTTCAATACACCATTCAAATTCTGTTACTCCCTCCGCTCCCCAAAATGAGTTCCATAAGTCAAATTTGTTTCCAAAAAAGAGTTCATTTATTATTGGTGATATTACAAAGTGACATAATGTCTCCACATTTACGATAGTACTTACATAATAAACATGTCACCTCCATTAAACTAAAAATTCACTATCTTTGCGCAGATTTGCAAATGATACCCGTTTTGTGGATTACATGAAGTATTATTCTGAATTATTAAGTGGACTAACTGTAAAGAGTATCACAGAAATAACAAGATAGCATTCCAAACGATGAAAACTCACGGCAAAAGGCCTTTGGTAGAACAAATTGATAAAATCTTTGAGCTCTAAAGTGAGACCCATTGCAAGCATTATGAACCCGAGTGAAAAGCTGTAAGAACCTGGACCTTTATCAACAAACCACGAAAAAGTGGAGGGTTTCAAGCAAGCAACAATCCCTCCAGCTGTCACATAAAAAGGATACAGACTTGCTGCAGTGGAGAAAATGTTTTCCCATCTGGATCTTGCTTCAGTGACAGGGTATTGTCCAGAATTTTCATAAACAGATCTGATGAAGGGAGTTCTTGTGGCTGGGGTTGCTAACTTTGGTGGTGTGAAAATGGTGTGCTTGATTTGATTAAAGATGGGAACTTTCATTAACTGAGTGGTTAAAGATGGACTGAAGCAGAGAGATATGGACATGGTGACTGTAGTTACAGAAATTCGAGGTTTGAAATCAAGAAACCTCTCGCCTGAGCTCGCTGTATGGGAGAGAAAAACTTGAGAATTGAGATGCTAGAAATGATTGCAGTGGCCCGTCGGACCCATACTTCACTGAGCGCCGTGGAGCTATCTATCAGGTTGATTTTGGCTGTTTACGTCACTAGCTTTGTGGAACCACTGAGGACGGAGTGCGTGGAACAGTTTAGTCAAAAAAATCAATCGCATTTAAATTAACTATGGCAAACATTCGGTGTTGTCCGGACAGATATAATTTTTTATTAAATTTTTAATACATATTATTAATTATATAATTTTGTGATAAATAAAAAATTGTATTAATTTAATTAATTATGTTAAATTTACTAATTTATTAATTAGTTAATTATATTTAAAAATATTACAAAAATTTAATTGTAATACTAAAATAATGAAAATTGTGATATTGGACTTATGTACATTGAATATTTAATTTTATGAAAAATATTTATTTAATAACATGGACTTTACTTCTATTTAAGTTAATTTTAGTTAAGCATTCAAAAGTATGAGTTAAATGTCCGATTTTGTCCGAACTATATGTAAATTTTTTCATAATATCATTAATTCTTTTAAAATATAGTTGTTTATTTATTAAAGTGAACTTACACTTTACGATTGGGTTTTTGTTATTTATATTTTGGAATGAATATTTAAATTTTCAAAGAGGAAATTATTTTTTTTCGTTGTAGATTTTTTTTTGAGAAAAATTGTTTTTGAAAAAGAATTGTTAATATATTTCTTGGTTTTGTTACTTGATAAAAAGAGACAAATTTTTATACATATTTGCTTGAATTTTTTTTTATGTACCATTCAACGTTTTTAATTGAATAGAAGTTTATAAGATTACATTTATACTAATACTATATATATAAATAGACAAATACCGAATTCGTTCTCCCGAGTTAAATATTTTTTTTGATTCAACCAATATGGACAAAAGTCTGAATTGGTTTTTTTTTTTTTATATTATTGGTTTGGTTCAACCAAGTTTGGTACTCTGTATACAAAAGGGTTCGGATGTATCTTTTCAATTTAATATTGTGAATCAATGTACTAAAGCATTACAATAATGTCTACTCAGCAGTAATCAAAGAGTTTTGTCATATAAGCCCCAATTTAGTACATAATATGGCTTTTTACATGAAAAAAAGAGGAGACATATCCGATGACAACGATGCACCAACCATTGAAGATTTCAGACGAACAACATTTTCCGAACAAACCTGCACAAGATAGCAATGATGATGAAAACAAAACAGCATGCAGAGGTGTAAATGGTGTCACAGTCTTGAGAGCCTTGGGAAATGTGATATGCATATAAGAACCTAACAGAATCAGAGCAACGACCACCTGGAGGAGAAACGTTAAAATGATTCCTTAAAAAAATGACAAGTATAATTTAACATACCTGCAGGGTGCTGATGGAAAGCTTAACAGCATCCACAGGAACATAAGTTCCGGCCAGAACCTTTGTTAAAATAGGAGTAAGAAGCACTGCTCCGAGAGTGGTGCATACTGTCATAACTATAAATAATGCGACGTCCACTTGAGCTATGAAGGTCACTTGTAAACGCTATTAAAAGAAAGCAGAAATGAATGGGAGACAAGATAATGAATATTGACGTAAGATAATGAATATTGACGTACTGTATCAACCATAGTATTCCCCATCCAATGTTAAATCCAGACCATCTAATCTGAGACAAATTGTATTGATAATGACCCTTTAACCAATTTTTTTTTATTTTTTTTTTATTGATTAACGAATTGGGTATCTCCAGGTCCTCCTTTAAATAAAAGGAAGTAAAAAAAATTTCTTAAAATTTTCAAATGCAAACCCTTTTCTTAATTGGAAAGAGATTCGTGCAATCTTATTTGATCATATAAGAAATATGAATTACGAAATACAAATTATTTTGCTAGTTCATCATTCATGTAATTTTTTTAGCTCGGGTGGATTAATTTTCATTAATTGGCTTTATTTTTATTTTTCCTTAAATCATTGGAGGTATAATTAATATCACATTGTAATATTTATGCCATTCGGGTGGGCTTATCAAAAATTAATTAATTTAATTTAATTTTTTTTTGCATAAGTTGACATATGAATAAATATTTTGGTAATAAAAAAGACTAGTTTTAGAACACAAATATTTCTAATATTTGGGTATTTTTAATACGAAATGGTTAATGAAAAATATCATTATTGTATGTGCTAATTATGTTACCTTCGTCTGCATAATTAACGTAGTTAGTTTTATTTCACTATTTCATCATGTCAAAAATTAAAATCTAACCAATGGTCATAAAAAAAAAATTGAATATCTGAATATTGGTAAATTCAGTTTTGAACACTAAGTAAGCAATGTAATTAATTTCAATATTCATCCAAACAATAATTGGCACTATCAGAAGGTCATATACAGTTCGGAGGAGCTGCTCCAAACTTATTTTGTCATATGAGTATGATCGGAATGTAGATTTTCGTAGAATATTCATTTTTCAAATTTCACTCATATAATTTATAAATTCTTAAAATAAAGTTGATTTAATGTTTATTTAATTATTGAATCGAACATCGATAGGAATCAAATTCAAGTATAGAGTTGGAAGTTTTTGAACGAGTTTTACTAAATGTCAAATGTTTTTATTTTAAATAAATAATTTAATAAAATCCAAATAATCAAATAAATTTTAAAATACACTCATATTTTACTCATTAATATTTTGAATTGAGTTAAAATATAACTTTTCACCACACAAACTCGAATTGAATTCGAATTATTAGGATCTATTTACAGCCCTAAGGATGAATTTCTTGAAATTAAATTTGTACTTCTTTTAGAAAATTGTTGTTTTTAAATGTATTTCTTTTTTCCTTTAGACAAAAAAAAAAGTAAAAACAAAAATTTCCTAAAAAAAATTCATCACCATTAATTCAGTATTACACGAGTTATTTTCGGATGTTTGAAAAAAAAAGTACGTGGATTTAGACAGCAAAGTGAGAACTTAGGGTTTAGTCTTTATTCATTTTATTACTTAAAACATATAAAAATAATATAAGAAATATTGTACATGTTTTTAAGTCTCACATAATTTTTAAAAATCAAATATTTCAAAACCTTAAGGCTGTAGCCAGTGGCCTTTCCATTTCTGGAATAGTGAAAAGTAAAAGAGTACTAGTACATAATAATCCATAATTATATATTATTATTGTTTTAAAGTATGAGTTAGATTTTTTATTTTGATAAAATAAAATAAAATATTATAATTTTTTTACTTATTAATTTATTATAATATAAATAAATTTTATGTTATTCTTTGAACCTAATATATTTTTAAATTATTAATTTTTTAAAAATATTTTTAATTTTAAAACAGAGAGATAAAACTAAAAAATATCTATGTCAACTGTCAAGGCTTTTTAATCAAATAAAGAAAGTGAGAATTTGTGAAGTTGCACAGGTCACATTTAACTTTTCAATTAATAAGTAAGCAGAATGAAAGTTTTCTCTTATGAAATTATGAATTAATTAAAAGGAAACACTATTTTCTTCAAACATAGCAAGACTTGCAGTAGATTTCAACCTCCTCATAATATCGAATAAATTGACCTTCGAAATTCAAACATTTTGTCACTTTTGTTTTCAAAATTTCGAAAATTCACAATCAAACTTCAGAAATTCTTAATTATGTTTCACTGATTCGCTCTCACATGTTGTACATGGCTCAAATATGCCTTTTTTAATATAAATAAATTTATTTTTATTTTTATTTTAAAGTAAGTGATGATAATAGTTTTACTATGTTTAAAAAAATATTTCCGCACTATTAAACTTATAATAATTGGTAAGAGATCCTACTTCAAATTAGAGAACAAAGAATCCCGTTATTAAATAACAAATAAAATAATTCCGTTCATTACATGTGAAGACTTGAACATAAGACATTTTATAAGTAATATCTCAGTCTTAACTATTAAACTAAGACCTTATTTGTGACACCCCCAAATCCGGGCCATTTCACACCTTGACTTGGGTTACCAAATTTATTATTAAATAATTTCATTACTTACAAATACACATGACTTAAAAGTATACAAGGTTATAATAAGATATAACCTATAAAAAAAATATTTATTATACAGCTCTCTCTACACATCTTATTCTTTTAGCTAATATTACGCAGCGGAAACATCTAAGCAACTGAACCTCTAGTTCATT
>JAUMHB010027562.1:0-14305 GCA_032359685.1 Pittosporum tobira
CCCACCCCCCCCCCCACCCCCCCCCCCCCCACCCAACACCCCCCCCCCCCCCCCCCCCCCCCCCCCCCCCCTCCCAAAAAAAAACACAGCAGCACAAACCACACTACACACACAAAATAACCCAGATTTTCTGTTGTCAAGATTGTCTCTAGCTTTTACAATTGGCCACATCTAGTTTTCCTTTTTATCTTAGCTCTCCTCCCTCGTACAAAGATTGTAATATTAAACTTTTTATAAAATTTAATAAAATATATTTGACTATTAAAAAATTATTTAAATTACTTCTATTATAGCGTAGTAATGGTAGGATTAGTAAGACATACATAATATTAAAGTGGTGATTGAAGTGATTAGTCACTTTCATAACGTAAAGATAAATTAGAAAATTTAAATAATAATATTGTACTCCCTTCATCTCCAAAAAAAACTGATTGACATACCCTTATTTAATAAGTACTTAAATTTATCTAGTACGATTATTGTTAAAATGAGTATAAGAAGACATTATATTTGTTAAATTAATTTAAAAGTAGTTAATTTTTTAAAATAAAATATAATCAATTTTAATAATTAGAACCAAACAAGCACCAAATAGGAAGGAAAAGTTACGAATTTTAACTTGAAATACTAAGTGGTTGAAGGAAATAATAAAACCTAAATTCAACATATTTAGTAGAAAAAAATGAGGGTATATTAGTTTAAGTACAATAAAATTTGATTTTACCTTAATATATGTATAAATCTTAATTAACTAATTTTTTTTTTAAAAACGGATGGAGTAATAAGATAAAGGAATCACAGATTTTTCTAGGACAAAGCTGAGTATTTGGTAGATTTTTTTGGCGCAGCCTTTAGGTATCCATCCAGTAGCATTCTCATTCTTAGGTAAACACATTCAATTAATGAAATTATTTAGATGTTTGACTGCAATTTCCCGTCCCTCCAACTCAAACTAGTGGGCATCAAAAAGAAATCAGACATGGACGGCTTCCGTGGGAGCATCATTTTACCAGGGTCTTCAGATGAATTATCAATCTTGAAAGGAGAAAACTGCAACATTGTTACTGTCATTATCAACATTAAATATGATAATTTATTTTTGATACATTCTAAAATTAAAAATACGTTTGTTTGACAATCACAAAATACTACGATATCTTAATTTTATTATTTCGTTTTAAATATAAGTGATATGTTATCTTTTAAAAAAATTATTTTTAAAATTTTTTCATTTCATGTAAAAATTGTAATCGAATATTTATTTTTAAAAATCATCATTTTATAAGGTATATCTCTAGTCTTAAAACTGATGCAGTACTAAATCAAGAGTGTAAACAAGTCAAATCTAATCGAATATTAATTTATTCAGATTCTGCTCGTATTATTTATCGAATTTAAAATAAAATTTTTATAAAATTTATTTAATTACCGAGTCAAATACAAATTAAATCTTAATAGTATAAATTTTTTGAGTAAATAATATCAAGTATCAATCGAAAAGAAAATTATTTATATGTTTGACTAAAATTACCCGTCACTTCAACTCAAACTAGTGGTGTCAAAGAGAATCAAACATAGACGGCTTCGATGAGAGCACCATTTACCAAAATTTCATTTCTAGTCTAAGATGAATTATTAATCTTGAAAAGGAGAGAACAACAAAATTACTATTATCCCTTTTTAAAATTAAAGATACTTATTCATTTTTGATATTTTTTAAAAATTAGAAATAAATGTCTATATTAATTATCATAAAAACAGCATGATATTTTTCATTTTTCGTTTTATTACAATTATAAATGACAAGAAAATTTATTTTTAAAGCACTTTTCTTTTTTATGAAGTTGTAATCGACTATTTATTTTTAAAATTTTTATTTTTTTAAAATATCTCTAATTTTAAAACGAGTATAATATTAAATAATCAAGTGGGGATGGTGTTCTGTTTATTGTAGCTATCAGCAATATTAAAGATGCCGACTCATTGATTTGGATACTTGGCAAACCAACGGTACCCATTTTAAAGCCCATATTTTTGTTTAGAAATTTTTTTTTTTTTTTTTTAAAGTAAAAAGTCCATTAGAAAAACCCAAATGACTAGCCACAAAAACCCTATTCCGCACAACATTAAACTACCACAACAGGCATCCTCTAAGCAATGTTCAAGTTACAGCAAACTACCACAACATGCACATTTTAGTCCATGCTAACTTTTTAAAAAAACAGAAATTCGAGAATATTGGCAACATTTGCATCAATAAACATCAAAACAAAAAGATTGTTTGTAAAACAAAACAATAATACATCTGAGATAAGAAAATAAAACCTTGGATTGCTAACACTGGAGAATCCTAAGAAATAGAAAAGCAGACTGCATTCAGCCCATAATCAAGAAAGTTCATCTGAAATCACGATGAGTGTTCTTCTATAGAAAGCAAAGGTAAAAGAAGCAAATAGCAAAATCTCGGTCACCTAAATTGTATCATCTAAAGCAAGTATAAAGGGTAATACCGGAATTCATGTAAAAAAATTGTTGGTGAAACAGAAAATTAGAGGGCCTTATGAAGTAAGGTCTTTAGGGAAACTTTCCCACAAGCATAAAACTCAAAAATATCAATTTTTTTTTTTTTTTGCGATACAAGATCAACAAATCCATGATAGAGTCCTTAAAGACGGAAATATGATCAAAACAGACCAATCTACATAGGTTTAAAACTGATACAACTTGCAAGCATTCGTATTTTAAGTACCTATTTTTAAATTATCAATAAATTGAAAGCATAACCATAGTTTCCTGTCAATCTTCATCGTCAGAACTTCCATCATCGCTGCTGCTATAATCACTACCACTGTCATCATCAATGTCGAGCTTAACATGCCGAACCTGTATCGTCTCAGGTCCCTTTGATAGCACTGGAGCAGGAGCAGGCCGTGGTGGTTGATCTCCACCCCGAGGAGGAACAAGAAGAGAGTCCAATGGGGGAAGTGGAACTGGATCCCCTTTCTTCCACCCGGGTGGAGGAAGGATTGGCAAATCTTTAGGCAACTCCACAGGCATCCCAGGTTCCCATCCATCTGGTACCACGAGAGGAATCAAACCCTGAATTCCAGACGGATTGGCAAGTGGATTGGATCCCACAGCCCGTGTTTCAATGAAAGGCTCAATTGCTGTTTCCTTGGCTTCAACAGTTTTAGGCATGCCAACATCCAGATCAGCAAAACTGTACAACTGAGAAGCACGCAATTGTTCCTCCTGTGGGGCCGGGGGGAGTGCACCACGAAGAGGAGCCTGTCCCGCACCAAATTCTGGTGGTGCAAACGTAGTATAGCTTATTCTGTGTGCATACGATATAATATCTGACATTTTTATCTGAGTTGCAACACTTGTGGTAGAATTTTCTTCATCATTCTCTGTTTTCGAGCGTTTTAGGCGACGATAATCAGAATAATCGTCAACAAGGACGTCAAGAACCTGCTCTGCTTCTCTAAGTTTGTTAGCAAATGCAAGGATTGCAGAATCTTTGGACCGGATTTCACGAGTGACTTTTTGCTTAGCATCTTGAAGATCAAGAATTTCTTGAAGTTCGGCGACTGCTTCAAAGAGTTGAGTTTGGAGGGTTGTAAAGTGGGAGATGATTTCTTTGGAGGAGGAAGGAGCCGAGTCTAGTGGGACCGGTGGCAAGGATTGAGTTTGAGACGATAAGAAGGAAGGAAGTGAGCCGCGGAATGCACTTAGCCAATGGGATCGATTGGGTGAAACTTCAAAGAGTCTTGACGAAAGGGATGCCATTTGAACAAGGAGAGATTGGGCTCGAGAGAGCGGCGGAAGGATAGGAAGCAGGGTTGAGGATGTGGTGGCAGTGGTGGTTGTAGTTGAGAGATTTGAGGGTTGACTAGTATGAGATTGGGAAACTTGGGAGGAGAATTTCGATGGAGTAGGTGGAGTTTGAAGATTGGGTGAATTTGGATTTGGCAGACCAAGTCTGGCTGGCGATTGTACAATTTGGTGTGGAACATGTTGCATTGTCTTGGAATTCCTGAAAATATAATAACATTAGAATAACAAATAACAGCAGAACAACATATGATCATTTAGAAACTCCTAAAGGATAAGATAATGTGAATTAACACTAGTACATAGCTCAGGAAGCTCTGTCAATTCTAAAAACATTTTGTTGCCCTACTTTAAAAATTCAAAACCCTAACTTATCTAGTCCCACAGCCTGAAGTGAGAAACTACAATCAAAACGTAGTCAAGAACGGACGAACATAGTGTGTGCATTCACATATAATATAGCCTTTAAAACTGGTAGATACGAGGAAAGACAAACCAAAAAGAAAACAGATGAATGTTTTGTTCTATTATATGTTTGTTTAAACCAAGCGAGGAAGGGAAAGAGGTCAGTCAAGGAGAAAGAAAGCCAAGCAGTGGAGGAGCTTTGGTGTGCCCAGACTCGTCTTTGCCAGATTGATTTGGATAAGACGATTAACAAATTGAGGCAGTAGCAGTGGCATATGAATTAATTTGGTCAACAGTGAGCAAAGTATTTACTATTTCAAAAAATAATTGCTATAACAGTAAAAGAAAATGATAATATGTGTATACATTGCCAGTTACATTGTAGAAATTCCCAGTTAATGATAATATTCAAAATTACATTGTATACATTCCCAGTTAATTGAAATAGAAAGTACAAAACGCTACTGATTATGAAGGGCATTATCCATCCAATCCAACAAGTTGAAAACAGGTTCATAAAGACCACAACCATACACAAATTCCCAGACAAATGACCAATTATCAACAAATTCCAATTGTTAATAACCAGCTAAGAGACTATAAACTTCTATTCCAACATAACAAATTAGGGATTCATGCTTTAAAACATGCACTGATAACTGCTGGCTTTTATCAACCACCAACAGTGGCGGGCAAAGAATTTTTCCTCTCAAGGCTTTGCAATAATTATTTTATAAGAAAATCATTACAGTTACAGATAACATAAGCACATTACAAAAACTTAAATGTATACAAGTTAGAAACTAAGATCTACCAAAAAAGTAAAAACCATTGAGGAATAATGCTATGGTTATTGCCATTTGTTTCAACAGCCCTTAAGGTGTATTAGCATACTGAATGTGGGATTTTGACAAAATATTTTTTGTTCTTTTTTTTTTTTTTAATTTAAAATTTATAGGTCAACAAGGTTTGAAGGACTGCGTAATTAGTCTTTCTACATTAACACAAGTTTCCGTCTTTAATTAGGTTCTTTAATTTGGTGAGGGAAAACAACAATCTCCTGTGGCAAACGTAAAGCATGTCTGTCTTCCGATGGGAATGTGAAATTTGAAATTAAGATTACAAGGAAAATAAAGTTAGGGTTTTGATTGAGAGAACCAAAATAGAAATGAGGAATACCTGTAGCACAGTTCGACCGGGAAGCAGGAAATGGGGTCGATGGCAGTAGCTGCAGGCAAGGGCGAACTTCGGTCGATTGATTTTGGGGTCAGCAGGCAAGGGCTCTAATCTCTTTCAGAGTCGAGTCTTGAAATTAAATTTGTACGCAGTGTTTTACACTCAAATCAGTCATAGAGATTGATGGTTCAACTTTTGGCATCATGGTCGCGTGGCCTAATGGATAAGGCGCTCGCCTCCGGAGCGGGAGATTGTGGGTTCGAGTCCCACCGTGATCGGTAACATTTAATTTTATATATTATAACGTTTTACTATTCTTGATAAGAAAATTGTAATAATTTATTAAAAGAAGGTGGACATGATGAAATTCAAAGAATCAAAAAGTGTTATTTTAAATATTGATTGTTGTATCCAAGTTTTTTGTATTTGTAAGTTTTTATTTTAATAAAAAATAAAATAATATATTTTAAAAAACCGAAGCACGTTACGGTTTAAAGTACTAAGAATAAAAATATAGTATTTATAAAATATTAATATTACTATAGTCCTCTTCCAAAAATAGTAGTAATAGATTTCTAAAATAGAGATTTCAAAAAGTTTGAATTTTATGAATTAATGGAAAACTTGACGTTATTTTATAATTTAAAATTAAATTAACATAAACGGAAGGTGTACAATGATTGTACTAATTTTGGTCCAAAATATAAGAAACTTTGCTAAAAACCTAAATATCAATAAAACCATTTTTTTAGTTGAGTGAAAAATCATTACAATTTCATATTTATCAATTATATATATTTTTTTATTTTTAAACATGTTTAACTAACTTTTATATAAAAAAAATATGAGAATAAAATAAACTTTAATAATGACACACAGATTATTACTTAATTATATAGAACTTTTGAAACGAGACAATCGCAAAAATAATAAAATTTTTAAATAAGGCTCAATCAAAACTTATGTTGCTCATCTATTTCAACAAAAAAATAAAAAATCAATTTACCCTCATATTTTTGAAATGGATAGAATTATATATATAGATGAAATTATAGGATTAAACAGAAGCTAATGACCGACAACAGAAAACATATGTGGGGGATACTAAAAAAATAAAAATAAAAATCTTCCATTTGCTTGACATGTCATTAATGCTAGAGATTATTTTTTTTCCATTTTAACATGTCATTCAATTGATTAGTATCATGCTATTATTACTAAATTTTAATTATTACTAAATTTTAGGTAATTTTAAATATATATTTGTAAATTATAAATAATTTTGAATTCTATCAAATTAGGTTTGTGAAATCTTAAATTCGAATTATAATATAAAGTTGTTAAATTTTTAAATTTTCAAAATTTGTATGTATTATTATTTTATAGTAGTTTACAACATTATTTTGATTTTAATCAAAATAAGATAAATTCTCTTTAAATTTAAATTTTAAAATTTTACAAAGAGTATCTTCAATTTTAAAATACATAGAATATATATCAATTAATCATGCAGGATGCTATATATATATATATATATATATAATCTCAATTTTGCTCTCATATTTTTAAAATGTGTGGAAGATATCTGGATGAAATTATAGGAATCAAGTCAATCAACAGAAGCTGGGCCAACAACAGAAAATGATGTGGCGGACAAAATCTACTACTAGCATCTTCCATTTGTTTGATGGTAAATTCTTCTTTGCAATCAATCATTATGCATATCTTATCTCAAACAAAAGAAATGGTAGGCCAGTTTTCACTTTCTCCCACCTTTATAATACTTTTGGCTGTCTCTTAGATTTTTCTTGCATAAAAAAAAATAAAAATTAAATAAATAAATAAAAAAGCTCAGGAAAATCAGTTTCGGAATTAACAAGAATATGGAAGCTCCAAGCTCCGCCGATCAGAGGTTTTAACTTATTTATTTTACAAGTTTGTATGAATCTTTTTTTTATTATTATTTTTGTTAATGATGTTCTACGTGTTCCAGTTAGTATCATAGACGTTTTTGATAAATAAAATTCTCTTTAAAAATCATGATTTTATAATTGTAGTTTTATTTTTCGAATGAAGAGAGTACGAAGAATAATCCAATCATGAGTAGCTTGAATTAATAAGTTGCTATTCCAATTATCACAAGACATGGTTATTGCTGTACCGATGATGACTAGTTTGTTGAGCAGGTCTGTGATAATGGAAGACGGGAAATTCTGCAAGTGCGATGAAGGTTGGACGTGTCAAGTTGCTGAAACTGAGGCATCAAAAGCCGGAAAACCCTTCTCCAAATGTGGTTCCAGTTGCATCTGCGTAACGTATGTTCCCACTTCCCACACTCTTAAAAAGCTAGTTTTTTTAAGGGGTTTGTTTGGTAGTAGCGTTTTGCTTTTGTGATACAATATGTGCAATCAACCAAGATCTATAAGTGTTTTTGGAGTTCAAAAGCATCCTACCAAATAAGCACTTGGGGTTTGTTTGTTTGGTAGAGCTTACCAAGTTGAGTTTGTAAGTTAAATTTAACTTCTAGTTTTTGTTTAAATTGGATCTAAACTGTAAATTCAATTTATTCAATTTTTCGAATATACATTGAACCTACCAAACATTATTTTCTTGCTACGTTTGAGTTTTATAACCTAAGTTACTATCAAACGAATACTTGGTCATATTGTTTACAAAAAATAATTAAGAGAAGTAAAGAAATCAAAATTGCAATTACTTAGCTGAGCATAAGTAAAACATATAGAATGAAAATCATCCAGAATTTGCAGCGATGCAGCTATGGGGGGTCAGTTCTCAAATTTGCAGCAGGCCCTGGAAAGCTCAGCTACAGGGAAGGTATTCTGCAGGTGTGATGAAGGCTGGACCTGTGTCATATCCAAGGCTGACGGCCCCCAAGCAGGTAAGCCGTTCTTCGAATGTGGAGAGGGTTGCATTTGTGTCATTGATGAAGCAAACAAACTCCAGGTTACCTGTGCTTGATCGCTATATGGCCGATTGTGTTTTAGATAGGGAGGCAGTTGGGGCATACGTGTAACATAAGTGTCATTTGAAATAAAAAGGCGAAAAAAAAAAAAAAAAAAGAAGAAGAAGCCTTTATGGTGTAATTAGATATGTTATGATTTCGCTAAACAAATTCCTCCCATAAATGTAACTGTTTACTATGTGTTAGACTGTTAGGAAGTATTCCAGAGCACCTAGGCGGAGACAGAAGTTAAATGCCTCGATTAGGCCCTAATCATTGAAGAAATCGTCTAAAAAAATAAGTAGGATTAGGCAGAAGACTAGGCGAAATAGGCGGTTGACTCAATGCTGGGCGTATTGATATCACATTGTTCGAGGAACCCTAGATGCTGTCGGAGTAAAGGATCATCAACAAAGGCGTTCTAGTGCGTTGTAGATTCTTATC
Source organism: Pittosporum tobira (assembly GCA_032359685.1). Classification (NCBI taxonomy): domain Eukaryota; kingdom Viridiplantae; phylum Streptophyta; class Magnoliopsida; order Apiales; family Pittosporaceae; genus Pittosporum; species Pittosporum tobira. The sequence continues at coordinate 8,822 of JAUMHB010027562.1, forward strand.
CAAGACTTCTATCATTTGATGATACCATGTGAATCGCTAGAAACATGTGAAGTGTATGGCTAACCCAATAACGAAAATTTCGTAAGCGGACTGGAGCAGGCTACCATGAGACAAAAGATATTCTTTCTAAAAGAGATTCGATTCGGAACTATTATATGTCCAATATTCAATATTGAAATAATTTCAGAGGTTTTTCTTGACTTTGTCCGTGTCAACAAACAATTCGAAATACCTCGACTTTTTTAGAACAGGTCCGAGTCAAATAGCAATGATTCGAAGCACTTCTTTTTACACTATTTCAGAAACCTAAGGACTTGATGACTTTTTCTTCTTATTTTTTAATAAAAGATCCAATTCTTAAAATATTAAAAACTTAAAAAGTAAGTGCGAAGTTTTATAATGAAATATGAGTTGAAAACACAAGAGAGTCCTAATTCTCAAGTCCATCCAACTCTTTCTACTCAAATATCCACAGCGACAATTATTCTTCATCTCTTCCAGATTCTCACGACAATTCTTCTTAATCTCTAATTTTTTACTGTTCTACAGCGAGTCTATAATGGCTGATGGTGACTTTTCCACGTCGATTCATCAGCGTACAATTATGGGTATAACCCTTCTTTCTCTTAATGTTCTTATTGATATAGGTTAGTCGATTCATCTATTTGTTTCAAGTTTACTTACCATAATTTTTATTTTATTGATAATCATTATTATAATCACACACCAGAAGCACTTAATATATGTTATTATAGATGGAGACTCATTAATTCATTATACATCAGGTAAAACGAGTTTGTACTTTGGGTTAACTATTGAAAATTGAAATAGTATGTTGATGTTTAACTACCTTAATAAATTGCACGTGATTCTTAACGATATATTTGCATATTAGATATCAAACAACCCTTACTGTATTTAGTACTTCAACTCTTTGAATTGTTGTATTGCCTTGAAAAAACATTGATTATAGTTAATTTTTTAATGTAATATTTTAAATGATTAGAGTTAATTTTTTAATATAATATTCTTAATTATAATATTATAATAATAATAATAATAAATATTCTGCTTAAGAAAACGCCTAACTCCGACTAATCTCCTAGGTGCTAAGCCCTCCCTCTGCCGTCTAGCCCCGGCCACCCTCCGCCGTCTAACCCCGGCCACCGATTTCTTGAACACTACTGTTATCTAATAAGTCGCTACTGAATCCTCGGTTCTTCTATGACCAGTGTAACTAGTCAAAATTATTTGCTACTGAAATCATTTAGCATCAATTTCCAAAACTCATTAATCCACCACGAACAATGAAACACTTGAAAAGTAACAAAGGTCTGAGACAGTCTTCTAAAATATTTATCGCTAAGAACAACATTCGAAACATTATCTGACTGCTTTGTGTAAAGCCAGCCAGATACATACTGATTATAACCTATTACATTTATAAAAATCAGTAAAGGTCATCTTCCTTGTGGGTGTGAATCACACAATCAGAAGTCGGGTATGAAATGCAAGTCAGCAAGTAACCCTTTTTCACTTGGTTCTCGTCAAGGAACGACCCATCGGACTGGTCAACAGCACCAGACACGACTTTCCCGGCACAGGTGGAGCACGCACCTGCCCTGCAAGAATATGGCAGCTCAACTCCAGCCTCCTCGGCAGCATCTAGGATGTAACAATCATCAGGGGCCTCAAACTCATGCTCTTCGCCATCTGGTCCCACCAGCTTTATCTTGTACACTGCCATAGCAGATGCTTTGAATCCGTTTGTTATTTTCAAGCCAAAGGATTTGGAGATGCTGTTGACAGCTCCTAGGGATGTTGGGCTCTTGATAAGGGCAGTTGAAATTTGGGATCGGGGTGCACTTTTGAACATGCATTGGGAGGGAAGACTCACAGTTGACATGTTTATCTGAATCCAAACAGCAAGTGTTAGTCAGTTCGCAACTGTTCAGTCGAATGAAGGCAAAAAAATGTAAGTCTTTCAACAAAGTGACTTCAAATCCAACATTAAATGCATCTGACACATATGTATTCCATACAATTACAGAGGAAATGGTCCAAGTAATCCTATCAACAACTCCACAAATAGAGAAAAATATATATATATATATATATATATATATATATATAAAATACAAATCCAGTTACCTATCTAAAAACTGATAGGTACATTTAGTCTCAAGTAGTTGAACTGGAACCAACAACATTGAGGCTATTTAAGGCCTCTGTCATTTCTCCCACCCCTTGGAGTTAGCAAGATTCCATTTTATGATCACATATTTACCCAAAAGAAACTGTACCTAAATCAAAAGTAGAATAAATTTCTAAGTTTAGTGTAAGACTAAGATGTGACTGTACACAACTCCTGAATTAAATTGGGTTAATTTAATGTAATTTTAGCCCAACAGAGTTCAGATTAAAAATCCAGTGACTTAAGAGAAAGAAGTGGGTGATATCAGCATGTGGGATACCAATTCCCTCACTAGGGTGACGTGAATCATTGTTATTTTCCTTCTCGCATAGAATTTTATACAACCAAAGCTACACCAAAATATCTTTAATTAAAAAATTAAATGTCACTAAATATATGTGCCTTGTTACAGTTGTTTAGATCATAGAACTTCATCAGCCATTTCTGTGACATTAAGGCAGTAGATGTTTGGAGCCCTATGAGAAGAGACAAACGAGTGGCTCTCTGCTCTTCACTCGAGGCTCCACATTATACCAAGTGACAATCGACTCAGGACAATACGTATCGACTCTGCTTAAGATAAGGTCATCTTATTTCAACCGTATAACTGATAAAACCATCTTTTATGCTACAACATATAATACACATAGCAAAATGTTCCGCATTAGCAATATCCCTCAGAATAAATAATACTCTTTCAGTCCCTCCTTTCCAGAAAAATGATCCCATTTTGAATTTTCTACGTCAAATTCTGAGAATTCTAAAGTTTTCAAAAAAAAAAAAAAAGATGTGAATTCATTTGATATTAATCAATACAATCAAGATTTTTTAAACTATCTAAAACTTTGTACTGATAACAAATTTTGTCATTTCCAAGAGTTAAATGTATAAAATCAACTTCAAATTTTAGAATTTTGCAGATCACCTTTTCACAGTCAAAACAAGACTATTTATGTGGAATGGAGGGAGTATGACAACATAATCATCTCTACAACATAAATAGCCACAATATACCAAATCAGTCCGTAATGTAACACCCTCTGATTAACTTATCAAAAGAAGGCACCACACTTTATAGATTTTTCCTGCTCTACCCAATACGCCTATCAAAACCATCAAACATAAATCTTTTAGATTTAAACCTAGGCCCAAAAAGGAAAAATACTTGCCACTTTGTCAAACTAAAAATTCTTTAAATTATATACCGGACATTTCACAATTCGTAACGCTGTGAAAAAATTAAAAATTACCATAAATTACAATTATTCACAAAAGATTTCATCTTTCAGCCAAATCAATATAAATACATAAGTTCGATAATCAAAACTATACACAGAAAAAGAAAATCTTTAAAAGCACAAATTACAAATAGCAATGCCAATGCCAGAAGCAATTTAATAGAAGCAACGAAATAGATCCATATGAACAAAGGAAAGCTTACAGAGGATTGGAGACGATTTGCAGACAGAGAGAAAGATATAGAGGGGAAAGAGAGAGGCGCCCTTTTAGGAATCTATGAATGGTCGATGAATTTTGTGGAGAGTATGGGGAGAAGATACCCTAATTGCCAAGCCACGAAATGCCAAAGCCTGCGGCTACTGGGTTTTACTTTCTATATTTGAAAATCGGGACCCACTATTACCAACATACCCCGTACAATATTTATTAATTCCCTTGAAATATGTGTTGTTATTTCTTATATTTCTAGTCTCAAAAAAAAATATTAAATAACATAATATATGTAAATTAAAAAATATTAAAAAAATTATTCTTCAACACATAAAATTTATTTCTCCTCCTTATTTAAATATATATTACATAATTTTCTTAATTTATATGTTTGTTCTTTTATCTTATGACAAAAAAATTATACTTTTAGTCTCTTTTTTTTTTTAGATGAAGGTACTATAATTTATACCCTTCCAAAAGTACAAATATATTTTACAATATAATTATTTTTAAAATCTAATTTATAACTATATTTCAAAACTTTAACCATAGATATGAAATATTAATAACATAATAATATTCAAAATTATTTATAATTGTGAGACAAAAGTACTACTTAATAAAAGTATGAAATTGTGAAAAAAAAAAAAAAATCCCTATTTTCCAATAAGCCCGATCATTCATTAGTTAAGATTCACCTTAACATTCTTATTTCAACCAAAAAATATTCGCTCTAATAAGTTTAAATTTTATTAGAACAATTTTTTTTAAACAAAGTCAATGAACCATATTAAAAGTTATTTAAATTTAAAATAGAGATACAAACTTTTGAAAAATATATTTATTATTATTGTTAATTTAAAATATATTTTAATTAAAATATTTCTGAATTTTGATTTTTTTATGTATTTGACTTTGTTTAATTCAAGTTTGCTTTCATCTTCATGTATGTGTTTTTGCAGGCCTTTGAGCTGGCCACCAGAAATTTTGATTGACATATAGTAGCCATCATCCACATGGGTTAGCCTCCTTCAAATTTGTGACTTTCACAATGTCCTCGTACAATATTTATTAATTCCTTTGAAATATGTGTTTTTATTTCTTATAAAGTATTATAATTTATACCCTTCGAAAAGTACAAATATATTTTAAAATATAATTTATAAATATATCTCAAAACTTTAACCATAGATACGAAATATTAATAACATGATGATATTCAAAATTATTTATAATTGTGAGACAAAAGTACTACTTAATAAAAAGTCTGATGTTGTGAAAAAAAAAAATTCCTATTTTCCAATAAGTCCCCATCACCATCATCCATTAGTTAATATTCACCTTAACATTATTATTTCAACAAAAAATACACTCTAATAAGTTAAAATTTTATTAAAGCAATTTTTTTTAAACAAAGTCAACTAACCATATTAAAAGTTAATTAAATTTAAAATAGAGATACAAACTTTTGGAAAATAGATTTATTTAATATTTATCCATATCATAACATTATAAGAGATTTAACGTTAGAAGAGATTTAACCAGTTGCCACTGAACTTGTGTCACAACTTATTATAAAAAAGTTTTGTAATTTAAAAAAAAATGCCTTAAATTTCAAATTGTAAATAGGTACTACAGTAACCTTTGTAAAGAGAATAAAAAAATCCTAACCAATTTCACAAACCTCTCATATATAGATGCATAAACGAGTCGAATCGAATCAAATATTGACATGTTTAGATTCTACTCGTATATTTAACGAATTTGAAATAAAATTTATGTATGTCTTGTATAGCTATCGAATTAAGACCGAATACGAATTGAGTCCGAGTAATTTAAAG
>JAUMHB010027573.1:0-10654 GCA_032359685.1 Pittosporum tobira
AAATAATTTTATTTAGTACTTCAAAATATTAAAAATACTGGGTTCTTACAATAGATATATTCATTGAGTAAAAAGATACATCCAATTCATATATAGAATGACACATCTAATTAATTTTGATTTTAATAGATGTCTTTGTTAATTTAATCATCACACCTCTTCATTATATATTTGCATAACAAATATATTAATATATATTTATTAATTTATATCATTACAGATTTTGAAAATCTCCAACAATAAGTATAGAATACTAATATTCTCCATTATAATAATTTGATTAAAAAGATGAAAAACAAATTAAAGTATTGACATAATAGGAAAACTTATACAATTAACGCTCATTAAAATCTGCAAACGACAGTCGGACATATTTTGCTTTTTCTTTCTAGGAAGGCACTTTAATTAAGAAGTGATGGCTAAAATCTTAGGTGTAATGGTTTTTTTTTAATTATTTATGTTTCAAAAATTGCTTATTTTGACTTGTAGTGCCAGTTAGCGAAAGTATCAAATTTAAATTAATGTTAAAATATTTAAATGAAATAATAAATTTAGATATACTTAATAATTTTTTTGGATAATTTAAATCAAACATCTCAATCATGAATTTAAAAATAGAGATTGCGGAAAATGAGTTAACACTGATGCCCATTTTGTTTTAAAAAGTATGTCAAATTGAATTCAAGGAATCGAAAGAAACTCTTTGTCAAAACGAAATGACTATTTTTTAGTCTTGCTTACTCATCTGGAGAATAAATATTTAATTAAGGCTGGATGGTCATGATTTGACTGCAACCTTATAAAAGAGACAATGATACATTAGTATTTATTTTTATTTATAATAATTTAAATATGTTAATATATAATATATAATATATAAATTAAATATACAAAAAATTGAAATTGTTAAAAATATTTTAATCGTTAACTAATGACATGAACTTGCAACAATTAAAAATTTAACGAAAATTGTATGTGTTTATCAAACGGTAAAAAATATTCGATTACTTTTATGTCTGTAGTAATAATATAACTTAATATTCTAAATTAAGTGATTGATCGATTTTGATTTGAATAATTCTATTAAAATATATGTTTTAATGATATATTTGATATAAATGAAGAAAAATCAAATCCGAAGGTCTTCTATGAATAAATGTCTATTTAATTATCCAATTAAATCAATTAATTAATATCAAGTCAAATCCCCATAAATGTGACGTTAGTGCATAGTAATTTATTTTTTTTGAACATAGAAAACCAAATATTTTACTCTTATCCTTTTTTATAAGAGGAAACTGTCGCATTTTACGGATGACGTGGATTATTAAGCTGCTGAAACTGTCAATATTCTAGTACTAGACTACACAAGTTGCCTTAGTTCCCTCTATTCCTAGTCCAAGTAACAATTGCACAAGTTGCAATTAGTATAAATGTTTTAAACGATATATTTTTTATTATTAATTTATTAAAGTTACATATCTTAAAACAGTCATACACGTGCAATTACGTAAACATGTATTTATCTTTATTTTATTATTTTATTTTTTAAAAATGATAATATTACAATTTTTTTGAGGCATACAAAAAAAATTGTTGTAATTGGGTACAAGTCTGTGGACATGTCTGTTTCATGCAAGTGTGAATCCGATCCAACAAACATAATATTCCATTTAATTCACAAAAGAAAAATCGTTGGTCTAATATTTTTGTTGTCTAGAATACGTTAATATTAAATGATTACGAAACATATACTTTTCTTTACAACATTAGTTAATAGAAGAGTTAAGGAAATGGAGATAGACCAAGGCACGAATTATTTCTTCAATGTAATTTTGAAAAGTAAAACAACAAGGGGGGTAGTTAAATAAAGTAAATAATTAATAAAATTTTACATTTTTCTTTGGTCTCAAAATATGAATTTACTTTTCAAAATAAAAATTCAAAATTTTTTTTGAAACTTAACTATAATATAATAAGAATAATTCCTCAAACAAAAATAACTAATTTTTTTACAAATTCGTTTCAAGAAAAATATTTTACAAATTTAAAAAAAAAAAAAAGGGAGAGAGAGAAGATCGTACTAGGTTAATTATGAATTATGATTAATGAAGGCTAAATCAAAAAGCAAATTGGTATGCCCCCAAAACAAAACAGGCAGGGCCATGTGATTGGTTAGAGTTCATAATTGGGCAAGTCAGAAGTATATATACCCACGGGCCTAATTTATATGTTAAGATCCAAATCTATTGGGCCTTGGATGACTCACTATTCTTATGATACAAAATTTGTAAGGTACTACTAGATCGACGTTGAAGGTTAGAAGATGTAGAATACGCTACTTTATTTTGAGAAATGCACCGGAGAATAGAGATGAACAAAAAATTTGAAGATTGATATTTAAATTGAGATTGGTTTGGTCAAAATTTGGTTAAAATTTAGACCGATTAGGATTGAGTTGAGTTTTCAAAATACCAAAAAGGCTCAACAGACCACCATATTAGGAGAAATACCGGTCTAGTCCGAACCAATCTTTGGACCGGTCCTAGTTAAAGATCGGCCTAGCCTAAGCCCAGGTCAGTCCTAAAAGTCTTATGAAAAACTTGCATAAATTACCAAGTATTATAAAAAAATTACTCTTTTTGTTTTCAATAATCTTTTTAAAAATTACTCAATTTTATAAAAAATAAGTTTATAACTATATAAATTACTAACTACTTAAAGTAAAAAATTATGTAAAATAGTTAATTATATAAAATAACTATATAACTATATATATAATATAATTATATAACTAATTATATAAAATAATTATTTTAACTAATTTAATAAAAATAGAACCATTAATTACTAATTTAATAAAAATATTATGAAAAATAAATTTAAATAATTTTATAAATTAAAAAAAAAAAAAAAAAAAAACCTAAAGTCTTTCGACGGACCTCATTTTTTGATAATCCGACGCAATCATCAATTATAAAGACAAACACAGTCTTTTTCAAATAACCATCAGTCCGACAGAAACATTTTTTGTACATCTCTGCACCTGAACAAACAAATAGAGCACAGAAATTTCGCAGAACCAATAAGCCTAACGGGAACAAATAAGAAATTACCTGGTCTATCGGAATTTGAAGTACGTTTTATACAGGGGCTTCTGTGGATTCAAATTTGTAAGGATTTTAGATTATATCCTGCATTTGCTATATTGTTTCTAATCATTATTATTCCAATATAAGCGTATCAATTAGTATGATCTTTTAGTTCAGCTCATTTCCCAAGTTGGGTGTTTCAGATTTGTTGGGTTTAGGGTTTAAGTTATCATGGTTAAGCCCATATCAGTTATTTGAATTTGATGTTTACCTGTTTACAAAATGAATTTGAAAGAGGGATGTTCTTTACTGCTAAGAGTTCGTAAACCACCTATACCTTTTGTCCTCAACACAACCCCAATTCTCAATTCTAATCTAAAAAATGAAAAACCCTCAAAAGATCTTAAAGAGATTGATGTTTTGAGGAGATTAAAGCATGAACCAAACATCACATTAGCTTTACAGTACTTCAAATCAATAGCCAATTCAAATTCTTTCAAGCACACGGTTTTTACATACCAAATGATGATAGAAAAGCTCGGGCGCGACTGTGAGATGGATGGTGTTCAGTATCTTTTGCAACAAATGAAATTGGAAGGAGTTGGTTGTTCCGAGGACCTGTTTATTAGCGTGATCAATTCTTATCGGCGAGCTGAGGCTTCTGAGCAAGCGCTGAAAACATTTTATAGGATTCAAGATTTTGGGTGTAAACCGACAGTTAGGATTTATAACCATCTTTTAGATACTTTGCTTAATGAAAATAGGTTTCATATGATCAATCCTATCTATAGTAACATGAAGAAAGATGGGATAGTGCCGAATGTGTTTACTTATAATATTCTTTTGAAGGCATTGTGCAAAAATGATAGGGTGGATGGTGCACACAAGCTGCTTGTTGAAATGTCTAACAAGGGTTGCTCACCGGATGAAGTGAGCTATACAACAATTGTATCGTCTTTGTGTAAGCTTGGCAAGGTGAAAGAAGCAAAGGAGCTTGCCATGAGATTCCCCCCAATTCTTCCAGTTTATAATGCGTTGATAAATGGAATTTGTAGGGAATGCAGCCTTGAGGAGGGTCTCCTGTTTTTGGACGAGATGGCAGAAAAGGGATTAAGCCCTAATGTTATAACCTACTCGACGATTATAAATGCTCTTGCTGATTCGGGTAATGTTGAGCTTTCTCTTGCCCTGTTGGCCAAAATGTTTGTAAGGGGATGTAGTCCCAATACTCAGTCCTTCACTTCCCTAATTAAGGGTTTTTTCCTCAAAGGGAGATTGTATGAAGGTCTTGATTTTTGGGACCGGATGATCAGAGATGGAATTTTGCCTAATGTTGTCACTTATAATACACTAATAAATGGTCTATGCTCTGTCGGAAATATGGACAAAGCTGTAGCTGTTTCTAATCAAATGGAGAGAAATGGCTGGCCTCCAAATGTAGCTACCTATAGCACTCTGATTTCTGGGTTTGCAAAATCCGGTGATTTGATTGGTGCATCGGACACATGGAACAAGATGATATCCCACAGTTGCCATCCTAATGTTGTAGTGTACACCTCCATGTTGGATGTTCTTTGTAGCAATTTCATGTTTGACCAAGCCCACTGCCTTCTTGAAAATATGGTGGTGGAAAATTGTCATCCAAATACAGTGACATTCAATACCATTATTAAAGGGTTGTGTGCCGGAGGAAGGATAGATTGGGCAATGAAGATGTTTGATCAAATGGAAAATTACAGGTGCCGACCAAACACTACCACTTATAATGAGCTATTGGACGGTCTCTTCAAAGTGAACAACTTTTCTGTTGCATTTGAGCTTATTGCAGACATGAACAAAAGAGAGATTGAGCTTAATTTAGTAACACATAACACAATTTTATATGGATTTTGTTGTGCTGGTATGCTTGAGGAGAGTCTTAAGCTTCTCGGGAGAATGCTGGTCAGGGGAATAAAGCCTGATGTTTTCACATTCAACATACTGATCAATGCATACTGCAAATGTGGTCGGGTTGAGTTTGCTGTCCATCTTCTGGATTCATTTAAGGCAGTAGATTTGTACCCGGGCTTAATTGCCTACACTAGTCTTATAAGTGGGATGTGTGAATGCGTTAGGTTAGAAGAAGCCAGCTTTTATCTTTACAGGATGTTAGATGAAGGAATTTCTCCCAATATCACCGTGTGGAATATTCTAGTCCGGTTTTTATTTAGCAAGGCAGGGTATGTGGGAGCAATTGACTTTCTTGATGGTATCTTGGTCGATCGATTTGATGCAAATGATTGAATTTTGTTTACAATCTGTACTTCACAAACCTTTACTGATGATAATAATTGAATTTCGAATGAGAGCTTGTTGATGTACTAATGGCAAACATCGAAAGACCTTGCAAGGGTGATGCCCTCAGCAAGTGGAATCAACAACATTGATCAGTATTATTTTCTGTTGGGGTAAGTAATCATCAATCGGAACGAATTTCATGTAGCCGTCTCAAATTTAAGTATTATTGTCTAAAATTTTGAAGTATGTACTCCATCCATCTAAAAAATGATAAGTAAAACATAAAAAATTAATAAAAAATAAACAAAATTAAGGAAACTTAATTTTTTATAAGAGATTATATTTTTTTGACAAAATTGTCATTTTAAATGTACTTTATAATAATAGAAAGAAAAAAAGAGAGTTTTGATGTGACATAAAGTGAAGATAAATAAATAATTACAAACTAAAAATGATACATTAAATTATTTTTTTTGGGACAATGAAAATTATACATAATCTTATATTAAATTATTATTTTTGAGAGAATGAAAAAAATATATAGGCTCTGGAGTATTTACTTAGCTAATTAGCTTAATTCGAAAAGTCAGAAAACCATCTGCTCTAGCTAGCCAAATAATTGGTTCCTGTTTCAACATCTCCATTATCGCCTCACCAAATTCGTCATCGTCTTCCCCTTGAAAAGCATTTCTCACAATCATTTCATCTTCCCCATCCTCAGTAATGTCCTATTGAAGACAAAATAGAGCAAGGTGCACCCCGATTGAGCACACGCCCGGACAGCGCGCAGGGTCAAAGTCGGCACATACCATAGCTTTTGTTCAAGAATCTTCTACTATCTCTTTAATCACGGTATCAGCTTCAAAATCTTTCACATCGATAATCTGCTCTTGGCTGAAATGAATTTTCGCATGTTCTCGCGAAACCATAATCACTGCTTTTCGAAACCTAAGATTCTTAACTAGTAACAAAACATTAAGCCCCCACTTGAATAGTAAGAAATCCCAAGTAATTAAGAGATTCAAAATCAACTCCATCTTCTCCGTTTTTGCACGCGAAAAGAAGCACACAACTGGAGAATCCATGGATACTAGAGAAGTCAAGATTCCGTTTGATAAGGTGACGAAGCTAGCTAGTTTGATAAATAAGTGAAGCGAATCTCTTGGATACCATTGAGATTCTGCACAGGGATATGGGTCTGCTGAAAATCAAACTATTGAATTGATTGATCCTCCTTTTTTTTCTTTTTGCTTTCGCTAAAAGCTTCGTGGTCGACAATATGAGCATTGCAATAGAAAGATAGGCTTCTAGGGTTTCTTACAAAAGCTCAGTTGTTACGTTCTCTTTAGGGTTTCTTGTATATTATTTACGGGTTATATATATATATATATATATTTTTTCAGATGTTCTATTTTAAATTCTATTATTTTGCGAGTTATTATAATTCTATTTAGAAGAGAGTTCTTTTGGGCCAGTCCGGAGACAGAGAAGAGAATACTAATTAATAATAACTAAATTTGACTTGTGGAAAATAAATATGGAAGTTCATCAACATAACCAAAATAATTACGGAAATAATAAAATACAAAAGACAACATCTAAAAACATCAGCACAATTTTTCGGTGTTTAAAAAAAAAGAAAAAATAACTATCTTCAGCAAAATTTTAAACAATTCATACCAGCAGCAGTGCTGCAAGAAATTTCTGTAATGCCCTTGTAGTTGTATCATGATTCAATAGTGAGTGGCAATATTGTGCAGATTGAATCATGAGAAAAAAAATAATTCAAATTAAATCTCAATATTCATACATGTTTAGAAATTGAACTTTCCGGAGAGTTAAAATTTAATTTTTGTTGAAAAGTTCAAAATTTAACGGTAGTGTGAATTTTTTGAGTAATATATTTGTCTTTTGAGGACACCATATATGTAATTTAGCACTAAAAACATAATCTGATCCATCTCACTGTAAGTTCCGTTCTCCAACTTTATTGAAATACCATATTTGCCTTTCTTCCAACGAAAATTTTGAACTTTCTGGCTAAAATTAAATTTTAACTAGCCAGAATGTTTAATTTTTAAAAATATATGAACATTGAAATTCAATTGAATTTTTTTTTATCAGAATTTAATGTATAAAGTACGTTTTACCCTGTTGTGTCAGGCTGCTAGCACCCCTCACTTCGGATCCAAAATACCCGAGTTTTGAGTCGCCCGGATTATGGAAACAGCATTTATCCTCTTCATTTTTTTGTTTAAAATAATGAAAAACCAACCACATGAGACGCACACAACAGAACTATATATGAATATCTTACCTGGTGTAGCAATTAAATAGTTAAAAACTGTTTCACAACCGGGCACATAGCTAATTTCAGAGCTTAATCAACAAAAATGGGATGTAAAGAGGCGGCAAAATTGTAAAGAAACCTGCCATTAATTGAAATAATGATGGTTCATGTTTTGTTCTACTCTCAAAATTGTGAAATTGTAAAGTTAAAATTGAGGATGTTAATTATTCATTTTAGATTATCTTCATTTATGTAAAAGATTATTTTTGTTAATTGAAATTATAATTGTATGAATATCAATGACACCACAATAACATGAAATCATAAATGTAAAATACATGATTTTTCATTATTTAGAAGTTAAATTGCATGATTAAATGACCCATCTAATATATTGTCACTAACAAATGCAATTCTTTCATTAAGCGTAATACTTTTCAGTATATGATGATCTAATATATTGTCACTAACAAATACAATTCTTTCATTAAGCGTAATATTTTTCAGTATATGATGATTGTGTATTTTAAATACATAAAATATTGGTGTAAACTGAAATTACGAAATTGTGCTACAAACTTATTAAATAGTTGATATCTAAACATAAAGATATGAGCATGACTAAAACCAAAATATACATGATCAAATAGAGAATAAGCTTTTTTTATTATTACTGGTTGAAGTGAAATTCTTTGGCTTGGGAAAATGACCATATGCTTCATAATTTTAATATGCAACGTTTAACGTAAGAATTATGCAGTTTGCTTGAAGGAAAAGTATAGATAAACATGTCTAAACGTTTATGATTTAAGTCATTCGCTGTCAGCATAAGTTTCATATATGTGCTTATGGACTTTGTGTCCCATATCCTAACAAAATATATCATAAAACCCAAATCAGTTGTATTTTCTTGCATTGGATGCTTTTGATTGTTGTCTAGATTACAATTTCGTTAGCATTTTTGATTGAATAGCAAGTGAGGATGATCACTAATTCCAAGACTCATTGTTTCATTTAATGCGAGAACTCAAAAATCACAGTCTTACATCATACATGCAACTGTCATCTCTCCTCCGAGCATTAGATCAAGTATTAGTGATCATATATATATATATAGAGAGAGAGAGAGAGAGAGAGGGGGGGTGGTTAAATATCATTATGGTTATTGTACTTAACATCTAATATACAAATTAGTCACTAAATCAATTTTTTGTACAATTAATTTTTTGAACTTCAATTTTTGTACATGAGTTAAAAAATCCATTAAATCTGTTAAATATTTAACAAAAAATATATTTGACAAGCTTAATTGGCATTCTTTGCACCAAAATGCTAACATAGATTAACCTAAAAGATGACTAGTGTTTAACCCAATCTAGATGTTGTTAAATATATATATATATATAAAGCTATCTCTCCTTTGAAATAATTAAGATGCTATGAATCTAAAAAGGAAACCTTCTTTCTTCTTCTGTCATTATTAATTCAACGATTGCAATCCCAAAAGGAAATGTTCAATTCCAATTCTCAAATCTTCATCATCTTTTTCCGTGGTGCAATAGTAAAATCTTCATCATCTTCTTCGTGGAAGTCATCTTCATCATCAAAGTAGAACTCGAAGTCATCTTCTTCATCAAAGTTGAATTTGAAGTCATCTTCATCTTGTTGAGATTTGGTGGTTACAGTCGCCGAAAGTGATGACCACCGTGACTGGAAACCTGAGCTATGGAGCTCCTCCCCATCATCCATGGCTGCATGTTTATGGAAGGGAGGGGATTTTGACCATCAAGGGTTGATCCAAGTGGATTTTGTGATATTTTTACAATAAAGTTATATTTTGGTGTAGATAAGAGTCCCCAAACGAATCTCTTTAATAAAATCGAGTTCGGATGAGAAATAATAGATTTTTGATCGTCAGAGTAGTGGCTGGAATCTAGAAACGAGGAAGGAGCTATAGTGATGTTCTTCATGTTCTTTAATATTGATCTATTTTTATTAAGAATATTAATATTATTTTTCCTTTTATCTTTTTTCAATTCTTATGGTGACATGATTTGATCCAAAGATTATGTGTAATGACAAAAATTTTAAATGACATGGCTAATTGAAGTGAAATTATTTTTTAAAGTCAGCAACGTTAACGGAAATCCTAACGAAGTGTATCAAATTATTAAGTCTAGTTACTCGTTTGAATGAAAAAAGGCTTAAGTGACCAAATTGTACGTTATTTATTAGTACATTGACCACAAAGATATTTAAGTGTGTTACAGAAATTAGCTGGTTAATTAAAGTTGTAAATCAAGATGGATCCAGCAAGGGCACTTCAAAAGCAATCGTCCCCAATGCCCCAACTGATCAGAAGAGAATTTGTCACCTTGCAGATTTGCCAAGTGAGTTGATCTTCGAAAAATTAATATCAAACCATGACGCAAACCGCACAGCTGAGATATGCTTCCGAGGCTAAACTTGAAAACAAGCAGACTTTGCAGCTTATACAAACAAACAAACAAACAAAAAAGCAAGCAAACTTTGCTGCTTATCTGTGCAATTCGGACAATATTAAACTTTGTTTCATGTTTACTTGGGTAATGTTATATTTCCATTACTAAACCAAGTACATATGATTTCAAAAAAGTAGTCAAATTCTTAGAAAGAATACTCAAAATTGTAATGAGAACGCAGCTGAAAATAAGAACCAAAGGGTATCATCAGACTGCAGGGAGCTGTTGGCCGGACAAGAAAGAGTGGATGAGAGCCAAAGCCTGACTAGGCTTGTTGAGAGGGTACCAAATGTCCAGCCCCTCTCACCGTCACCATTGTTAACCCTTCGTACTCCACCATCCTCCCTCCCACCTGTATTTTAAAGTTTTGCAATTTAAATCAACATGGAAATAAATAGTTACATACACCCATTGCTATTATATGTGTTATTGATTATTCCTTGAAGTATATCTTACATAAACCTTGGTAGGAATTTAAACTTGTGGAATATTTA
>JAUMHB010027573.1:10754-23090 GCA_032359685.1 Pittosporum tobira
AGTATCTGGACCCTATAACTGGCACTCTCCCATCACAGTCCCCACTATTATAAACAAACCCCAGAAAACAAAACCATAAGAACAACACTTGTAGACTACAAGAAAACATCAAAGAGAAGAAAGCAAGGCAAAAATCGACTGCAGAACATGGGTATTCACATGGGATCAGATGTAATATTTTGTTGTTCATGCTCTGGAGCAAAAATTTAGACTAGTACAAATTTGGCACATATAGCATTCTCTATCATTCTTGTTCAATAACCGTTCACCTCTATGTTGATACTCCCCCTGTCGGGGGAATTGTAAGTTAAATTAGAAAGAAAATGATAATGATATTTTTTATTCCGGAGAGAGGAGTATATCACAATAAACATATATACTGCCTAATAAGGAAAAGATAACCTCTAAATCCAAACTTTGATCCCAGCCTTGATAAGTTTTGTATAGATTGGCAGGACGGAAAAGACGTTATAATTGTATATGTTCAAAATAAGATCACTGAATCAAAGAAAGATGTTTTATCAGACCAAGCTACTGAAAATCAAAATACATATAAGAGAAAAAGAATTATGAACATAATCATGTTAATAGGTTAACTCACTTGCAGACCTGGAACCTGACACTGGTATTTGCATGGAGGGCTTTCTTAACATCTATCCTGTTGAAGTATTCTTCTACATATGTAGGGTAGCATGGGTCATAACCTCCGGGGATACGTCTATTTCTCTTGAACCCTTTAGTTTGTGCCTGCAAACAAATATTATAATTTTAAAATTAAATATTATTATAAACAGAAGAAATCTTCTGTATAATGAAGAGGCCTTGCTTTTCAAACACCTTAATGGGAGTTACTAATGAAGAGTTGCTGCTTAGAAGACATGTAGGAGCATAAATATTATAGATGTCAATCTCCCCATAGTTGTCAAAAACAATGCCCATGACAGCATTATATTCTTTCAACCAATCGGTGAGCTTGAAATTGCACACTTTCTTGGCTGTATCATATTCCTGGTCTGATATTACCGAGTGGCTCCATGCGTACTCTAATATACCTTTATAATCATAGTTGTCATCAGTTTCTGGATTACCCACCTGCAATTCATGAATGCATTAAAAAAGAGTATATAAATGTTTTTTTTTTCACTTGGATTCTTTGTAAATATCTTTAAATGGTTCTAATGCAGAGTTCCCTTTAATAAAGTCGAGTGTCTAAAAAAGGTTGAACCAACTGGAAAAGGAAACAGCATCATAAAGTCGTCCATACTATGAAACCCTTAAAGTTGATATGTGGGTATTTAGCCTTATCTTTGTTTCGGTCATACACAAGCTCTGCCAGTTGAGGCACATAGTGGCCTATACATTAATGATGAAAGATATATATCAGAGAAAAAAAAGTTAAATGACAAAATATACGAAAGATGTTATGTTAGTAGAAAATTATTCAGAGCTTGGCTGTATTGCCTGCATAACTCTCTCCTGAAATAAAGAAATCATGGGTTTTGAATTGAGGGAATCTCTGTAGCCAATTCACCAGGAAATTATAGACATCCTAGGCTAATTAAAATAGAGATTACATAAATGGTTAGATAACTTAAAATTCAGCAATGAATCAGTTTTATCAATATCATGATCAGTGAATTACCAGCAAATTTATCATCCAAATGGTCGAGATCAGAGGAAGTATTAGTGTAAGAGAATCCAACTCCAACTGGGGAATCCACAAAAAGCATATTTGCTTCTGCAGAAGGAACCTTTGAAAAGTTTGAATAATGATTAAATAATCAAAGATATTTGAGAAAAATCAAATCTTCAGCCCCAAACAGATTTACTCTGCCAGCTCTAAATTACAATATTCTTGTTATAAATTTTTGAAGTGACTGAATAAAAAAATAAATGAAATAACCTTTATTCCAAGAATGTTTATTAAAGTCGATGCGACCTCCATTTTTACCGACTCTAAGAGGACCCAACTCAACAGCTGTGCCATAGGCAATCGATGAACAACCAGGGCCTTCAAGAAACAGAGACCAAATTAAATGATTATTAGATAATCCAATCACTAGAAACAGAGAATATAATTGAAACAAATTTATACACTTATTACTTATATCGACTATGTTGTACCTCCATTAAGCCAGAGAAGCAGGGGCTTCTTGGATAGTTGAGATTGAGCCTCAAAGAACCAGTAGAACAGGGCTCTCCCATGTTCGTGATTGACTGTGATGCATCCAGAGAAGTGGGAGATTGATGGACTTGAGGGTTGACCGGGTAGATTGATTACTCTATCATGTTCCTGGGACTTTGGATATGTCTCTGATGCATTAATGCATGTAAGAAATGAAGTAAAGATTACACATGAGGAGAAAGAAGATTGTCATTTCTCAACTTCCCCTTCACTTTAGTGAGAGAGGAAGAGGCTAATAACTCCTAGGGCCTGCACACTTTTTTGGAAAAAGAGGTCATAAAAGTAATAGTAGAATAGAATAATACATGTACCATGATAACACTTTAGTCCTAGTCAACCATCGCAGAACGAATAAACTCTTCCCACAAAGGAAGCAATTTTAACAGGAAATGAGTAGAGACAGAAAAGGAGGGAATGGTACACACTAGCGAGGAAATATAGAACCTACAAACAAATTTTGGAAGCTCCAATGTAACAAAGAATAATCCCAAGAAACCACAAAATTTGCAAACATAAATCTGAAGATCACACAAGATTGTTGCAACTTACAAGTAA
Source organism: Pittosporum tobira (assembly GCA_032359685.1). Taxonomy (NCBI): domain Eukaryota; kingdom Viridiplantae; phylum Streptophyta; class Magnoliopsida; order Apiales; family Pittosporaceae; genus Pittosporum; species Pittosporum tobira. The sequence goes on from JAUMHB010027573.1 coordinate 13,495, forward strand.
CAAGATACCATGACAACTATGTGAAAAATAATCAGAAATAAAATAATAGGTGGAAAAGTCATGCTAGTAAGTACTTCGTCGTATTGATTTAGTCAAATATATATACAGACTATCTTTGAACCAAGACTATGAAGTCTAAAAATTCTTTTACATTGTTTGGCGACATTAACAAACAAGTATACAATTGAGACAACAATTCAAGGAGAAGTAGAGTTACAAACTACACACTTTTACGGTGGGGTCAAGGAAGCAGATTTTTGTAGTCAACTTGCAACGACCAATCTTTGTTTGACCAAATACAAGTTCATCTGTTCTCCCCATTATCCACTCCAATAACCTATACACATTTCTGCACTTCGCTTTTTTACATCGCAGAGATTACTTACGAGAAGTTGGGTTCTTGCCAGTTGCCGCAGCATTTCAAGAAACTTGCAGTGAACTATGTCTGTGTACAAAACCATGGATATCAATAAGGCAACACATAAGGATCTATGTGGTATAATACCAATTAAAAACATACGCATGAAAAAGGAATGCCATGTAAAGGGAGTGCTTTTAACAAAATGTTAAAATAAGCAAATAGAGGCTTACTTCAAGTGGTTGAAGAATCAACTTGTCACGACCCTTGAGTCCTTTCAATTTGCTTTTGATGGAGAAAGGATGGAGAATGTTTCGTGAGAAACGGCTGAACGGGTCCTGCAGGCCTTCCATCTCATAATGTCCAAACCGCCAATCTTGTTTCACATAAGGTCGCAATATAGGTTCATCAAGGCCTCCTGAAAACAAAGGATTTGCAATCAACTTGTATAGTCGATGAAGAAAACTTTATCTTGATTTTTAACATAGAAACTATTATAATTAGAGCCAACTATGAGACAATCTAATCCCTAGTTCATATGGTGGACTAGGGTACAACTCAAGATGGGGAAGGTTACTCTTTAAGAAACTAGCTAGAAGTTGGTCTATATAAGAACTCTAGGGAAGTTATTTGAAGTATGATACCAAGAGAGAAAAATGTGAGACTGTAACATGGAACTGAAAGGATCTATGATTTACCGCCTACCTGCATACATTAAACCATGCCTATTAACTGCTCGGTAGAAGGGCCTTGTTTTTCCCTCTTTAGCAGCTCTTTGAAGTTCACTCCATGCATGCTCCCTATCTTCACGTGTGATTTTACCCAACGTCGCAACCTGAAATCAAAATGTCACACATAAGTAAGAAGCAAAATGAGGAAAATTGGACATGGAAATTGAAATGAAGTTAAATATAGAAATTGTTACTTTTGAAAACAGATGGTATGAAGGACGTGGAATCCGTGCAAGATTATTGAATCGATCAACTGCTACAAGTCCAAACTTAGGACCATAACCATCAGCCCACTCCCAGTTGTCAGAAATAGTCCAAAACAGGTAACCAATCACACGAACACCCTGGAAAATTAGCATCAGTATACTATAACTAAATAAATGGATAATAACAATTTGGAGATTAAAAAAGTTAATTTGAGATTCAAACCATAATCATGGCTGCATAAATCGCAAGTAAATGTTCCAGCAGATATGGTTTTCGGATCAAATCTGTTTCGTCAGAAATACCATTTTCAGTAATGATGAAGGGTACATTAAGATGTTTGTATCTTTCGTGGAAGTGCAGCAGCACGCGGAACAAGCCATCAGGATATACCCCACGTCCAGATTCACTATACTCATCAGTCTCTACCAGCTTCAGTCCAGCGCCAGCTACCACTTCCTGATCCAAAAAAATATATATTTTGAGATATGATGTCAAGTTTCACTGAGTATTTGAGCAGACACAAAAAATGAAATATTATGTAAAGAAGTTAGAAATACCTGCCCATAGTAATTTATTCCAATAAAATCCAGTTTGTCAGAAATATTATCGAGATATGGAAAGAGGGTCAAGGAATTAGCAAATGCAACAGAAGCGACGTCAAAAAGCCCATACGGACGCATAAATGAGACATGGTGTGCTACTCCAACAGTTGACTTTGATAACACACTGCCAGACAAAGGTTCCAAAAAGTTATAAAATAAGATAAATGACAACAAAACAAAGGAACATATAGAGTACAAGTGACACATGTACGCATAAAAGAAAAATGTTATAAAAGAGGAAAAAAAATTGGAAAAAAAGAGAGGAACATATTGAGTACAATGTAAATACATACTTACAAACAAGTGTGTATACACCAGCTAGCTAAAATAAGTGAGCAGTATACATGGTTTATTACCACCAATAGGCAGAATATCATAATACATGGGAATCCATTTACATAGGAGTATAAACAACAGCATAAGCTGTGAAATGGGTTGCTCAAACTCTGGACAACATCAAAATTAACCAGAGCTGGACTCATTTATTTAAGGACCAAACTCAGAAGCAAACTCCAACTACCTCGAGATGATTCCTATTGAGCTAAACTTGTTTCAAGCAGTATTAGTAACATTTCTTATTCAAACGGATCTCACTAAACTTTCATGTACCATGCTACGACCAAACTTTACTTAAATATTACTAATCTAAAGTTCACATCTCGGGAGAGCCTCCACCCAAGCCTTTCACACACCAATATCAACAGGCAAGTTACATTCCACGATTTAAGTTAAGGAGTTCCATGTAGGTCCCAACAGTTTAAAAATAACCTTAATAATTTACTTGGGTTTAAACAACAGTTTATACGAAAGCTGTAAGAAATTATCATCATTACACTTGAGAAATGCACGCTTTAAGCTGGGGACACTCAATGTGCACAAGCCATCTGATGACCTAAACAATGTATTCTCTTTATTTGATTTGCGTCTACATATTTAAACACAACAAGATGCATATGCAAATGCACATAAATGGGTTTTATAGTGGTTGGCCTGCACACACATGTACGCATATAGATGCTTTTCGAGACCAGTGCTAGACGCAGGGTAAAAGTGAGGGCAGTGACATGTCAGAATGTGGGGAATGACGTGGACAGTCGTTTCCAGAAACAATCAGAATGTTTAGGTCAAAGTTTCACCCTGCATTGGCAGAAGAATAGTGCACAGCAGCCTTCCTGATATATACCCAGAGAGCATATATAGAAATTATTGTACTCGACATTCTTGCCAGACACACATTGAACTCTTTAGATCAATACTTCAGCAATACTACACAAACACGAAATAAATCTGCTTGATTTGGTACAAACCTATGTTCATGAATATAGTCATAAGCCTTCAAGTGTGCAATTTCCATCCAATGCATGACTTGATTGAACACACCAGTAGGTAGAGCAGAAGTAGCAACCTCCAGCATATCAGGATTACCACCGGGCCAAGCTCCAGCACAATAAGTTAGCATACAGAAGACATGAGGCTCGTTAAATGTTACCCAGTAGTCTACTATGTCTGACACACAGTCAACAACGAGTCTGCAATATGCAAGATCAATGAAGTTATGAACTGATACTGGAGACACAAGTATCACCATTCCCCACCCAAGAAAAAAAATGCATTTCATATATACGAAGAAAAATGAGAATTCACCAAACAACGAATTAATGAGTTCCTCCAACCAGATTTCTCTTACAATGACATAATACAATTTAGAAAGTCACCATGGATAGCGAACACATGCAAGTGTTTACCATTTTTTTCTAAAAGCTGAAGCTATTAGAGATCCCCACAATGTACATCAAGTTTTAATACCCCCTCTTACCCACAATGTATATCAAGCTTCAACACGCCCTCTTTCCCACAATGTCGTGCTTTAGCAGTCCCTCTCATGTGCAATCCTTATACATGAATCCAATGTGCAACATAATCCACAACCCAAATAGAGTGTAGTATCATATGGGCCACGGAATCAATTTTGGAGCTAATTTGGGGAAGGTCAGAAAGCACTCCAATCTAGAGTCCTTAATGTTTGAAAACAGGATGTTTTTTATATCCACAAAATTAGTAGGAATAAGGTCCTTCACAAGAAACTTTGGGGCTAGAATTACATGTAAGTGTCTGAAAATTTACCGTTAGTCTACTCCAATCTCAAACAACCTCTGCTTCTGCTGTATCGAATATATAGATACATCTAACTTCTTTTGCTTTTCCTCTTGTCAATTCTGGTGATCGATTGAGGACAAAAGAAGTTTTCAGCAGTGTTCAGGCCTACATGCCATTTTTCGAATAGACCAGTATACAACCCAATTCTTTTCCCTAGATGATCCCCACCATTATCGTGTTGTGCTCTTTGGTGTTTGAAGTTGGTATGTTTGTTAAACAAAAGGAAAAAATCCTATTAGACCTTAGATATATATACCTAAACACACATTAAAATGTGCTAAAATGTATCTTGCTATTATATAATGAAAATGGGATGAAAGAATAGGTAAGACAAAAAATGAAGAATAAAAGTAATTATTCCTCAATTCTCGGTTTCCGATGAAGCCCTGAATTGAAGCCAAACCTGGTAAAGTCCATGAAATAATCAACAGTTTTCTCCAGTTTCCAGCCTCCATACTCTCCAGCCCATGGTGGCAGAGAATGATGGAACAGAGTCATCATCACCTTCATACCATAAGAGTGAACCCTGTTGATGATCCATTTGTATCGTTCCAATGCTGCATAATTCACCTAAGGGAGAAGTCATGTATCTGAATTCATTGCAACGTTTTCATCTATAAACTAATTCACAGAAAATCTAGAACGATTAAGCAAGAAATATATACTAGTTGGCTTTGAATTACCGGTCCACATTTGAAAATGGCACTATGACATGTAAATAGCATGAACAGGTAGAAAAAACAAATAAATGTATGCATATAGTGTGTACTGCACGCATGTACGTAATATAATATTTAATATAGGTATAGAATGCGTGTGTGTGTGCACGCGTGCATGCGTGTGTATAAGATGTTCAGCATCAGCCTTACAGTTTCTTTTAGCCCATTAACCGGCTCCTCCGGCATTATCCTTGTCCAGTCTATTCCCATTCGAAACACACTGACACCAGTATCCTTAGCCAATTTCAATTCTGTATCGGGATCAGACCAAAACCTTAGCCTCTCCTCCCTGAAAAACAACCAAGAAGAATTAATCGGGAAATTAACAGGAAAGAGTTTTATACAAACATTGAATCACCGAGATTTCTGAAAGTCCTAACTTAGCAACAATGTTTTCTATAAAGCAAAAACATAGTGGACTAGTTAAGCAGTGGTCACTGCAGATGATCCAAATAGTTCGAACATGGTATATCTGAGTTGATTATTGCTAAGACACCAATATACGGTTCATTTAAATTCAGCTTCTAAACTTCAAAATTTGGACTTACGGATGTGGAACATTGTGCCAGGCAGCTACATTATGATGACATTCTTCAATCACTGGTGGGGGTTCTTCCTCTACTGTATACTTCTCAAATCCTCTAATTTTCGCTTCCATGGCTATCTTAAGAGACTTTTTTCTCTTCATGGGCTTAGTAGCTTTCGATATAGGTAATGGAGCTTGCTGAGATCCACCATCACCCACAGCAGATGCCATTATAGCATCTGCAGGTTGCCGGACTTCTTGTGCCTCTGGTTTGTCACTGAGGTTATTTTCTGCAAATTGAAGCCAGGCGTCATCGAGTCTGTCTTCAACATGTGCCGGTGCCGTTGCCAATCCAAAAAAGAATTCGTTTTCCCCTTCTAGAAAGAACCGCAAAAATACTATTTTATATAAGTTCACAAATCACAACTACAAGGAAACTGAATGTTTCCAGAGGAACCAATAAACATTATAGTCTCAAAATTAAAAGAGTAAAAAGGCAATGCCAAATCTATCAAACACAAAACTGAATTTTTAGATTAAAAACTAGATTTAAACTAGCTTTGAGATAGTATTGCTAACCATAGAAGATAGAACAGGTGAAGAAGCGATTATGTAGTCACATAGTATTAAAGAAAGATACTCTCTTAGTTCCACAAAGAGAGCCCGTTTCTTTAATAATTTTGTTCCAAAAATGGAGTACCTCTTTTATTGATTAGTATAAGCTGACACGATGTCCTCATGTTTATCACTTCGGTTATATTCCCATGCCACTACCATTATATTTATTGTTAGCTAATGCAGTCGACCTTCATTAATTTAGGGGTAAACATGGAATCAAAACATATCCTCAATATTGCAAATTTTGCAAATCGTACACTTTTGTGGAATGAAGGGAGTAATAACTAATAAGATCTTAAGCTCACAGAATAACTTAGTTCTGAGGGCAAGGCAATAGAGTTGTTCGGGCAGGTTTTTCACATTCCCAGCAAAATCAACATAACTATATCCAAGTAGACTAAGTCGTCATATTACAGTTCAAACTGGGTGAAGAAGAGACAGTGTCTTGTGCAATCGATTCTCACTAATAGCTAGTAGCTGTTGCATGAGCAAGAAGACACGGCTTATTTTTAGAACTGTAAGGCACACTGATTTAAGATGGAGGTCCTGAACACCTCAATTAGACTAAGCATCTGAGTGCACATAGTTGGAAAAAAAGGTCATACCCAGTGCACAAGGCTCCCACAAATAGTGGTTTGGGGATGAGCATCTGAGTGCACATAGTATTCCACATAAAATATTTACAATGAAGGTTTTCTGAGAAATTTTCCAATGTAAGCAACTCGATCATATTGGTAGTAAATCTGTAAATTTACTTAAGAAAGTAGTAATAAACTAATAACTAAGAAATGAGATAATTTCGAAGTGGAGTAACCACACAAGTGAATTTAGAGTAGATACTCTAGATCTCCATTTCCAATTTAGAAATGCTTCATATTCTAATCTAAACTATACCTAACACATTACCCCCTCCGTTCCATCGACTTTTTAAATCCTAAAATTCAAAATCAATTGGAATTTAATCTAATTACACTACAAAAAAAATTATCTTTTAATAGCAATGGATCCATAAGCACTTCCCCTAGATGCGCACTCGGTAAACCACTAGGTGCACGCAATACCTTACCAACCTTGCACGCAAGGTAATCTCATAGTAAACTACGTAAAGAGTACCCCAACTAATTAATTATTGTTTACGGATTTCGAACCTAGGACCTTTACACTACAAACAATATATCTATAGTAACCTACCAAAGTACTATTCCCTCCGTCCAAAATCAATTGTAACACTTTCTTTTTTTAGACGTCCCAAATTAATTGCAACACTTCATTTTCTAGAAAGTTTAATGATGCAAATTATCTAGCTTACCCTTATTTTATCAAATTTGACCTAAAATTTCAACAACTACTCCAATACTCATCACTTTAACCAGTACTCCAACATTGTGACCCAACTTCGACCACTACTCCATTATCTAAAACTATAATACTATAATACTAACATGATAATCCACTACTCAGGTATCTAAATATATAACAGTATAAAAAGAATTTAGACAATTCTTTTATAATTAAACACATATCAAGTTCTGTGTTACTTCATTTGTTGCAAAGTAGGACAGAGGGAATAGTAATTATCGCATGAGAATTATCGCATGTTGGTCTCGAAACTTAAATGGACTCATATCAATTTTGAATTCCAATGATTTTGCAAATTGATTCCCAAAAAAAAAAAAAAAAAAACCTTATGTAATATGGTTGTAATTAGAGCAAGTACCGCTAGGTGAGATTGCACCGCTAAGTTTAATAACTCGTACATCCTGACAATAACGAATATTGCTCTTGCAAATCTCATTTGCATGCAAAAACTAGGGTTTAGAGAAGGGAGTTACCAGCGGAGGGATTCACGTTGAAGACGGCGAGAGTGTCTGAGGACTCGTCGATGGGAGAGCGGAACGGTTTGAGGTTCCGTTTGCGAAAACGAGAGTAAGAGAAGGCGTTGGCCGCGACGCATGCTGTTACTAATATTCCGGCGAGCTTCGTTGCCGTACTGAACAGAGCTAGCATCGTCATTGTCAAGATTGCAAGGCCCAAGATAACACAATCGTACTGTTAAGCTTTAATTATATATTTATTAGTATATTTTTAAAGCCACAAACATTAGAATTAGCAGTATGTTTCAAGTAACTTCTGTAATTATAATTCTAATAATAATTTAAATTTGAAAAATAATTAAAATTAATTAGAAATAATAAAAATAATTACTTTTGATGGGATGAAATAATTATTATACTTTAATAAATTTTGATTTATAAGCATTACTTTTTATAATTAGAAAAATAAAGAGCAAAAATAAATAAGCCTAAACTTCGGATATGACAAAATAAGTTTTTGGTGGGCTAATAATCAAGTAAAGTGAAATACCTTATCCCTATCCTGTCTTACAAGGACGCGATTGGCTGCGGCATGTGAGGACTGCTTTTTTGTTGGGGTAACGTACCAAATTTAGAGTCAAATTATCTCATACTCGTTTCATTTATATTTTTTATATTTTTTATTTTAATTTATTATTTTTTTACATTTTTAATTATAATTATTGGTTAATAAATAATTGAGATGAAAAATATAAAGTGTGTGATAAGAATGAGTATAAATGAGAACTTATGTGACACCTTCAAATCTGAGCATCTACACTCCGACTTTAGTTGTCAATTTATTAATAATTTCATAACTTACAAATACACAAGACTTTAAAGTACACAAGATTATAATAACGTACAACCTATTTTGCTAAAAATATTATATAACACTCTCTACACAAATTATTATTTTAGTCAATAATACGCAGCGGAAACATCTAAACAACTAGACATCTAGCTCATTCCCCCTAATAATTCCGCTATCAGTTATTTGCACCTAAAATGAATATGAGACAAAAGAGTGAGCTCAAATTGCCCAGTAAGAAATACCATGACTAAGGATAACTGGAACAAATAAAACTATCATTAGCCTTATAAGTCAACAAATTGAGTGTAAATAAAAATATAGACATATGAAATACTGTCAAATGTAACTGCATGAAAAATGTGAGTACGAAAATAAGGCAGTTATGAATGTCTAAATTTTTCATTCTTTAAACCATTATCAAAATATTATTACTGGACACATCAGCATATGTGACTTTACCACACAGGTAAACGCCACAAATATCACACGTCTTTGCCCCCGGCTAAAGACAATCATAATTTAGTAATTCTGCCACACATGCCATTAATATAATATATGTACGCCCTTACCACTCAGGCTAAGGCACCCACAATCAATCATGAATCCGAAGATCACACAAATAGTTAAGATGCGACTTTTAGCTTTTAAAACGAAAGTAACCAAATATTAACGAGATAAAATCAATGAATTTAAGAATTATTGCTACTCAAAGAGTAGTAACAATAGATCAACAGTCAAATTGTCAACATATGTTCAATGTCAAATATAATATTTAATCTCAATAGTTTCAAAACTGAATAAAATGGTTCATGTTAGAAGAATTTATTCAAGAGAAAATGGTATCATAACGTAAATGTCAAATGATATACCTTCTAGTTGAAGCCAAAAGAATGATACTTCTTGCCTTAACGCGTACTCCAAAAGTAATGTCTTCCTATGAGTAGTTGACTTATAAATCATTTTGCATATTATAATATAATCAATGATGAAAATATATTTAAGTATATATTT